>JANTCA010019106.1:13275-46486 GCA_024741275.1 Chironex yamaguchii
TTCCCCCCCCCCCCCCCCCCGGTAAAAAAAGCCAGACCGCCACTGATACACAAAACAACTAATGCAAGAGAATGGCTTGCACTGATGGATCATTCCATCCACAGCAGCAAAAGACCTATAATGTCATTGTTCAAGGCTTCCAGCCTTTAACCAGCAGGTCACCATAAGATGTCGTCGTAAGTAATTGTAATGCCTTTATTGCCATGGACATTGCAAACAAATCCACCTTTCCTAATATCATCAACAGTTGAATAAATAGAGTCATGCAGAACGAGGATATTTTGGGTTATGTTGTTTTACCTATGACATCTGTTACAGAAACAAAACACTTACCCATTAACTCTTCAATTTACAACTACATTAACATGCTCAATTATCTGATGTTTCACACAATCACTTAAATAACTTATCAACTGATTCAATTACTCACCATACAACCTATCCACCCACTCACTCACTCAGACGTACTTCTTATGCATTCATTCACTGATTTATTTGTTCAGTTCCTCCTTCACAGACTCATATTATCCACCCTCTCAATCATTCATATATGCAATCACTTCCTAGCTCTCATTTGGTTCCTAGCTGTCTCAGTGACTCTCTGTGTATCTCTCTTTGTCTCTGGCACACACACCCGTGCAAACTAACTAACAAAACACACATACCCACCCACAGCACCCAGGGAGAAGCTGTACTTTAGTTGTTCTCCCAATTTAGTGCCGTATATTATAGATTCATTTCGTAATTCTATAAATCAATCAGTTCTTTACTTACTTAGTTTCACTCATCCACCCATCCCCTTGGTATTAAGCTCACTCTCATTGACTCACCATCTCATTTAGTGATTCCCTCACAATCTCAAGCACTCATTCACTCACTAAAACTTTCTCACTCGCCTAATCATTGACTGTCTTGCTCTCTGGACTGTTCCACAGCAAATAAGGCTGCTGAGAAACAATTTAACACGAGTTCAGTTATTTTTTGGCCATAAAGTCCCATTCAATGAATTTCATAACTGTTACGAATTGATAACTCGACTGTTATGAATTCCATAACTCATTATATTTCAAAGCACATTAACACGATCAACTTTACCTTTCCTTTGTCCGTCTTAATTTCCCCCCTACGTTTACTTCTCTCCTCTTCTACTAATGCTTTTAGTTGCGCAGTCGAATCTGGATCAACTGAATGCAAAAGTCGTAATGCTTTGAGGAAAATTGGATCCAGTTCTACACTAGACTGTAAAGCCATTTTGTAAAGTTATCATAGAAATGGTTTGTGATGACAAAGAGTAGAGAATGGATTCCTGTGCTTTGTGAGTTTCCGAGACTAAAGCAATATAGCAGAAGCATAATGGTGGACACATAGGGGCGAGAAGCGATTCCTGATTGCAAAAATGGCACCTCAAACAGCAGTGTCGTTGAAACAGAGGGCAGAGAGAATCTGCTCCTCCCAAAGGTTATAGTAGTATAAATGTGTCCTTTTCTACCAAAGTCCTTGAATTGTAAATTACCTGATTCAAGAAACTCGATTCAGTTTTGGGAGTCCCTTTATCTATTCATCATCTTTACAAAGACTCAGAGTTTGTAACATTTTGCACTGTGCTTCTGCAATCATGATTTTGTTTTTATTCATAAATCATTAGCAGGGAACAACTGTTATACGCAGGGGCTTCTCCCATTACGTCTTAACGCGAGGGTTATCACTTAAGTAGACACTCAAACGCAGTTGAAGGAAGTAGAGAGACAATCATTTTAACACAGTAGAGATGCTCAAAATCTCTGAAAAGACCCCAGTAAAAATTCTTGAAACTACCTGGAATCTAAATCAAAGTAAGTCTATCTCATTCCTCCAAAACCTTACAAGCTGCAGCTACAGAAGCATAAACTCCGGTGTTTTATAAAGGTGAACGATTGACGCCTTTCCATAACACTCGGAAAAATCGATTTTACCGTAAATTTAAGGTAAGATTTAACAGAGACTGTGAAGAGCCAAGAGCAAAACATCAAATTAATTTCTTGGGGCTCTTTTCTCCTTATCATCTTACCTTAGACAATCAATCTTGACTTGCACCATAAATAACGCGATTTGGGCGGCAAAATTTGCAGCAGATTCCAAAATGAGATTGGAATTGAGTATGTGATGAGTTGAGACAAACTGTACGAGACTGGGTATGCCTTGCAGTTCACAACAGAGCTCTTAAGTCTTGTCTATAACCTTTCAAGCTGCCGCTACAGAAGCATAAACTCCGGTGCTTTCAATGGCAACAAGTTTGAAACGATTAGACACACGCTAACCATCATAACCAAACGTTAATGCCAAAAAACCTTACTTTGCCGTATGTTAACTAGGAAGTGACCTGAGCATATAAATTTGACAATGTTTCCGTAGGATTTAAGACCAAGATGTTCCTTATTCAATGAAAACCTTTCGTGCATTAGTAGAACTTAACCTTGCCCGTTCTCCCGCTTCCCCTGACCTGCCTTTTCATGAAAAAACGATGAGTAAATTCTGAGCGTATTCTAAGAAAAGTCAAGCAATTGATTTTGTGACGAAACATATCACAATGCATGTGACCGTATCCTGAGAAAACCCAGATTACTGAACTTATTTCGTGACCAAACCAGAAATGCCAGATCTGCTGACTGTATAGTTATTCAGTTCACTATCTCAAGCTTTAGGCTGCTCCGAACGTTACACTCACCCTTATTTACACCTCAACACTTGCGTCCCTAGGGAGAGAGACAGCAAATAAAGTGGAACCATCATTTGGAAAACGTGCAGGCCAGGATACATAAGAAAGCAACAAAAATGAATCAAAACTGTCGAGGAACAAACAACTGTTACGAGACTTAAAAGTCAACGGCACCATAGTTACTGTTAACGAATAGGTATGTGAATTCTCGTAACTATGTGTAAAAGCACAAAGTAAGGCTTCAAACTACATTTCCAGGTTTAATTGTGAAGGTGAAGAGAATATCTAAATATGGTTGTCATCTTAAAAGGAAAAGCTTCTATACCAAACACGTAAAAAGGAGTTAACATTGATCGAGAATACGATTTTCGAATAATACGTCGTCACATTCACCTATGATATCACTCGTCAAGGCATTACTGAAGACTGCTTCTAGCGGATCATGTAAATGTCGACCCTGGACCTATTCAATTGCCATTATCCACCCTTTATTCTCACGTATCAGCCTTGCCATCCATTCTGTTGATTAGCTGATAGTTTGCTAATTACAACTACACCCCTTTGTGTTGATGCCAGACTTTTGTAACCACATTTTTACTTTCCTTTTTGACTGTCGTCTCTTAGCGGGCTTAAAGGCTTTTAGCCACTCAGGTCCAATTATCAACCCACATAATTGGTCTCATCAACATTAATTCCATATAGAAGTCGACAGGGTGGTCTTGTGTTAAGAACCGGGTCTCATGGCTGCAAATCTGAGGCCTTTCCTACTGAGCTAAGGCCCGTTCCAAACGTCGAACTTCTCATGTGCCGAACTTAAATCGAGAATTAAGTACATGAGAAGTGCGACGTTTGAATCAATTAGGTACGGCAGATTTAATTAAGTGCGACAGGAAAATTTGGATTGGCAGATCTTGGCGAGCCATGCGAGTAAAGCACGGCAGGGTTTCCAACGTCGAACTTTTCATGTACCGAACTAAATGCATAATTTACTTTTCGATCCCACAATTTCCACTTCATGTAAAAACATTTATAGACTTAAGTTCGGCGAGCGGCCCAATTAAGTCCGACGTTTGAAACCGGAGTCGCACCAAACAAATCCAGGTGCTGTACCAAATTGAATTAAGTTCGGCACATGAGAAGTTCGACGTTTGGAACGGGTCTAAGTAGCTCAATACGCTACCACAGTCGTTACGTCACAGACGATGTGAAAACATGGCAACTGTTGCTACATGGTTCTAACAAACGTGAGTGACTATGTGTTCACAGGCGTCAATGTATTTGGAGTTATTGTCAACTGCCCCTGCAGGGCACATGTTACAAATTTGAAAGTGGGTGGGAAGCCAAGGCTTACAAATTAAACTTGAATTAAGTAGCTCAAAATCTGCAATATATTGTGGCTAGACTGGCCAAAAGTGACACTTTGAAATAGAAATAAAGATTGCCGAGTTCTCCGTTTTCCAGATTTGAACCCTTCAAACCTCTATTACAACACTTTCGACCACCTCCTATGCCCTAAAAGTAGATGTTGTAAAAAGCAAAACTAAATATCCTGATTTTCTGTTATATCACAAACTCAAATTCAAGTAATGTTTTCAACATTAACAATTAAATTACAATGCATACTGAAATATAAGAATGAACATATTTTATTGGAATACAATTATGAGGAATTTAACTTCTAAATAGGATAAAATATGCATACTAACCTGCAAAATAAAATACGTTCATTGTTGCATTTGGGGACATTGTATTAGCTTGTACACTATACCACTGTAACTAACAAAGTAAATTCTAAGAGAAGTTTAAAAACCAAAGTTGCCAAAGTTGCCAAACTGCGTCATACGAATTGGTCTATTAGTAACGAAACTGTTTGCTACGTCGATTAAAGACAAGCTGTCTACAATTTCCTTGTCATCATCATCATCATGTTCCATAGCCAAACGGCCGTAGGTGCACTTTGACTGAATCTATCAGATTCTTCCATCTTTGTCGGTCAGCAGCATTTCTTGTAACTTTTTGAACTGACATATTTGTCCATGTTCCAATATTTTATAGCCAACATACTCTGGGCCTTCCTCTCCCTCTCTTTTTAGGCACTCTTCGGTGCATGATAGTGTTTGCCAAGTTTAGTTTACAATTTCCTTGTACATAGCTAAAATCGATAGACCCGAGGTTACGTGTGCAAATATTTTCGGGAGCGTGCCATTATTTGAATTTTTTGTTTCAACAGACTTCAGAAATTTTTCTCGAAAAACACACTCTACTTTAGAATGAATCGATGGGTGTTCTGTTGCACTGGAAGAACAACCTGCAATGACTTTTAGGTCATAAAACGTCACAGAAAATCCTACTAAAAAGCAATATACGTAGAGTATTGTAGGATATCTTTTAATTGAACTTGTAAACACTATATGTCTTATATGAGCTAAAGAAGTACGAAAATCAGATTAACTTCCGGACAAACTTCTGCATAAATTTCAGAAGGACGTATCCCATTTTTCCCTTATCCGTTTACTTCTAGAGCCCGATGTATCTCAATGTCATAGTTTACTACATGTCTTATGTAGAAACTGCAGACTTAAACGTGTTCATGCAAACATTACCTAAAATGCCAAAAACAGCAAAAATATTAAGCATTTTACCAGAGGAAAAATAAAATGTGTTAGAAGGGACACAAGGGGGCATGTTTTGGTAACGGAAGGCTTTGTATGAGCAGCCTTCAGATCAACTTCGAGGTACCAGTTGTATGCAAATCATAGAGACAGAATGTGTTTTTTAATAGTTTATCCAGTCATGGGGATGCCTTTTGCCGTTAAGCATCACACCAATAGCCCATCTGGTGTATATCAAGGACGCCAGTCTGCAAACAACTTCAAATCGAGAGAAATATCTACAAATTGCCTAACATCTACCTTCACTTGGTAATTTATTGCCTACTTATGTTCAATAACTTACAAAGTCCTCGAAACCTCTCCTTCTGACAGCACTCGCGAGGTCTTACTTTATTGTTTATAGTCAATTTCGTTTTCGTTAGAACCAATTTCTGTTGCTAAGCGGATGGTTGCTATGGCATGACGTCACACAGGCAACATACAGGCAAGATCGAAAGGCGTCAGATCTGCAGTCGCGGTTCAACGCCGCGTTGGTCATAATCATACCTTTGTTTCGCCAACTGCAAGGATTCCTTCAACTGCTGTGAGTGCTCTGGTTTATGAGCGTGAATACTTCATCCTCATTCAACCAGTGCAAATTAAGATTCCTCTTCTTATTTTCTTGAACATCTTAACCATACAAATTTAAGACGGATGAAAATCAGTATTCTATCTTTCATCTTCACTCCTACGACCTTGCCATTTTTTAGCCGTAAATATTTTCTCTTTTGCACTTTGTTCTTTTCCAAGTATCCACCAACGAAACAAGAGGCTTACAGTTTGTCTCGAAATGCCACAATTAAAAAAACACCTCTTCCTACCGTAGTTATGATCAACAAAAATGTAGTGCCGCGGGGCTAGCAAAAAACTAATCAATTTTAATTTGCAAAATTAACGCACTCATGAAGTGAGAATTGCATTACTAAAGCCTTGTAAGGCAAATCTTCGCCTTACAAGGCTTTAGTAATGCAATAGGATGACAGATAGGTAGTACATAGGTCACGTATATCTAAAAAGAGGACTGGGCTTAACCCGGCACAAAGAGAACCAATCAGAACAGAGACAAGGGACAGTAACAGGGTTAAGAATAGATACGATAAAAGAAATTAATACAGGATAGGTACTTTCAGGTGGGCTCCCAATTTTTCAATACAAAACGAACACTGTTGTCCGTTACTGTATTCCGACGATAATACATGAGCAGCATCATACAAAACATTTGCAGAAAACGAGTCAATAACTCAGAACAGTTTTCCGAACTTTTTTCAACAAAGGCCTAAAAGTATTTTTTCATGATAATATCGTCATTTCACGGAGTGATTTATCTTAATTCTGCTTATCATATGAATACAAAGAATAATTAAATGCACTAACTGACACGTTGTTGTAATTTCTACCAAACACAACAGACACTCTTCTAAATAAAATGTCTTCTGTTATAGAGAATCCATTTATGACAATAAAATACATAAAATTACACAAACACGGTCACCTTAGCTCGTTAAAAAATCCATTTTAGTGCAGTCCTTATAATAAACACAAACACACCAGTTGGAAGCATCCTTTTGTCAATTGTGTGCTATGAGGATACGAGTGAATGTTACAGATATGCGGCAAATTACAGTGAAGCCTTCAGCAAGGGAAATATTGAGACCATGTTAATTACAGTGCACGAGCCCACTTCACCACAAAAATGCATCTTAGGTCCAACTCTAAAAGAGCATGACAGTTCGTGGAATTGTACTTTCTGTAAAAAAAGAACCACGATAAAATAAAAAGAAATGCAATAGATGGTTAGACAAAACAATTACATATCAACAACGCATACAAATATATCACCATCATCATTATCAACCATGATTATCGATCTCCATCATCATAATTATCATTACCATTATCACCATATTGTAGCCACTTAAGATCTTGGTATTAAACCTTTAAGTCTGTTACCTCAGATTATCGTTAATTTACTACTTTAAAGAAAACACTAGTCCTTCTACACTAAGAACATTTTATTTTGTAATAATGGACCATACGTACGCAACACGAAACAATCAGAATTCAATAAAGTTTCCGACAGTGAAGCTTGAGACTGGACGCAAGGGGTTTTATTTTCTTGCTACTAAGGCTTTTAATGCACTACCCCCTGAAGTTAGGAGCATAAAACATAGAACTGTATTTAGGAAAGCGTTAAAAGAGTATTGTAAATAGGCTTAAACTATATTTTTAATGAGTTTATTGTAAGATTTTACTTTTCTTTCGATTTTATCACGTTATTTATTATTTATTATAATTATCTCCTGGAAACTATTACCATTGTCTTCTGCTTTCTTTGCAAAATCGAAGGTGAAAGGAGTGAACAGCTACTTACCGATAACAGCCTCGTTTGGTAGTGATTTTAGAGTATTCATAATTGATGCTGGTTTGTTAGTGAGAAAAGTGGAAGGTTGAAGATCAAACTGAAGCACAGAATTTTCAACTATCACAGGAACCATTGTCTCCCTTTTTGTCCTTGACAGAAGCATGACTGTGTCTACAAATTACAAAAAAATTCAAGATAGTAATGCTGTCTTAGCTGCCACAAGGCACTCTCTTAATGATAAAGCGAAAATCACCACGTTTAGAGATAAAGCAACTTTGCCTTCTCTTCTTGATCACATTCATTGCTTAAACAATAATTTAAGCAACAGGACTAATGAAACAGATTCTCTAGTGCATATGACTATCTCTGCTATTGCATATATTAAATATAACAAGATATCCTTTGCCTAACAATACTTACACATGCATTACATTTCATTGCAAGAATAAGATTTTTTCAAATAAGATAAAAAATATGTATCCTTCCTGTTCTCAAATGCAATATAAAATATGTGTATTGGATTAACCAACTAGAAACTTTTTTAATCTCGTAATGTTAATAAAATGGGAACTATGATAATGATGTAAAAATCACTACCCGATAAATGACAAATCTGAAGATGATTAAGATGAAGATAATGGGGATGATGATGATGATGTAGACGATATGATGATGATGATGTAGACGATATGATGATGATGATGATGATGTAGACGATATGATGATGATGTAGACGATATGACGATGATGATGTAGACGATATGATGATGATGTAGACGATATGATGATGATGATGTAGACGATATGATGGTGATGATGTAGACAATATGATGATGATGATGTAGACGATATGAGGATGATGATGTAGACGATATGATGGTGATGATGTAGACGATATGATGAGGAGGAGGATGAGGATGATTATGATGACAAGTGAGAATCACTACACTTACAAGACAAATTATCTACCCGAAACAAATCAAAGTTAAAACAATAAATCTAGTTGAGCTTATATAAAAACTGAATACAGGCTGGCCGTCCAAACTATGGTTAAAACGTACCCTCTATAGTGTCAATGAATGAATTCAGTATCTATAGACATATACTGGTTGATCTGAGTCTCTTTCTTACTCGAATATTGCTGAGTGTTAAGCTATATACTTGTCAGACTTAAATAAATAACATGAATAATAAAGACGTATGAAGCAAGGCATCGTTACCTTCATATACTGAATGATATGCAAAGTGAAAATAAATTAAAGCAAGCATATGAAGAGCGGCAACAACACCACCAATTAAGATTCCATGTCTTCTTGACCAGGTTCTGCTAACATAAACACTGACCTGTAAGACAAAAATAAAACAAATGAACCACTGTATTTGACATTCAAACCTTAGAGAAATGAGTAATGCAAATAACAATATGATCTACTTAAGGCGTAAGCAATTTGTCCCAAAAGGAGCTGAGATGACTTAACAAAACAATACTACATACTGCTGCCAGGAAGAAATATGGAAATCAAATATACTTTAACTCAATCTGATAAAAAAGTCTTATACAAGAAGGTAGGCACTGTTGCTGTCTTTATTGCAATCAAATATAGTCTGATTCAAATCAATTGAACCTATCCTACACACTCCTAGCATCTTTGATTTACATATTCTAGAAAGTACTAAGCTCTTTTAATGCAATCATCCTGCTATAATATTCCTTTTAATATAAAAAGCCTATTTTCATAATCAGACGTGATATCTTGCCTAGGTAAAAGGTACCCACATTCAGTGGCGTAGCCACGGGAGGGGGTGGTATGCGGGGGCAACTTACCCTCTACTTTTGGGGAAGAACTCTTTTGAAAGCGAAAAGAAACGGAGGGTACAAGTCAAGTAAAAATTACTTCCAGAAATACTAAAACGACATGACGTGATCGCAGTTGGTGAAGGCAATTTTTCATTTTCTCACAAGTTTTGTTTACAATACTAGTGACAGGAAATACAAAAAATGGATGGTAATATAAATCTGCTTAGCTCATAATGAGCACATTATTATTGCTGGCATTGGGAAGAAATTAAATAAAATAACAAAATTATCAGAAAGTTCCTTATGTTGAGTGGTAAGCACAGTATTGGGAGATACGTTCTAAGCCACAGTGAAGGTCGTAGCCCAAAAAGCCTTTCTGCGGTGGAGCCCTCAGATCCCTCAACTGCTTGTCCTCCCCACCTCATTAATCCTCGCCAAACCGCTGTCCACATTTTATCGCAGGACCCAACAAATGACCTAAATTTGATTTAAGCCATGCAGTACCACTCCCTTAGCACTCAATGCGTTTCCTTCGGCTTCCAATTACAACAGTTGCTCACCTGATACTGGATCAGGTGACTGGAAGTAGATGCACAACATAAGTACTTTCAGGCAGGCTCCCACTTTTCAATAGAAAACGAACACTGTTGTCCGTTACTGTATTCCGACGATGGTACAATGAAGACGAGTCAATAACACAAAACAGTTCTCCGAGCTTTTTTCAACAAAAGCCTAAAAGATTTCTTTTATAATAATAATATCATAATTTCACGGAGAGATTTATCTAATTTTTGTTTATCACTTGAATACAAAGGATAATTAAATGCACTAACGCCTTATAGTATTTTCCACCCAAAACAACAGACACACTTCTCAATAAAATGTCTTCTGTTATAGAGAATCTATTTACCACAATAAAATTACACTTGAACAATCTTTTTGTGGTACAAAACTTGAAAATCGCCTTGAAAATTTGCGACATTGCGCAAAAAACATACTGAAAAGCTTTATTCGTCTGACACTCCTCAGAGTATGAAACGTCAGAAAGGAAAGTATACTAAGTATATGTATATGGCAACCTATTTATACGAATCATGTAGCAAAACTAATTTAATGAAATCATCATTATAAATATTTCTACAAACTTTCTCAAACAATTGACTTAATTTTGAAGGAATTGTTCTGACTCACACAGAAACATCAAAATGATATGTGAAAAAATTAAACACAAAATTCTGAATATGAATATAGAATTTACACCATATTTTAAGCATGTTTCTGAGTTTTAGTGTTTCTATTTCATTATTACCACAAGACAGAATCTATTTGATCTTAGGTAAGTGCTTTTGTATGTTATAGTTATCGTAAAGTGCTTATATTCCAGAGGTTTCATTTGAATAATGTTCAGTCAGACTTGGAGAGCAATGAAGTTTATACTTAACTGTGAAATTTTGTACTTTGACAAGATCAACTATACACTGCACGATGATAACTCTTTATACAACTTACACTTAAGTTCCTTTGTACACTTTTCCACATTAAATGACAAACCATTATATTTTGCAGAATATGCTTGCCCAGTTAGGCAGCACTCTACACATGCCAAGAAGCCTGACCACATTCTAAACAACACCTGCAGAATCATCACTGGATGTCTGATACCAACAAAATCTCATAGCCTTTATCTTATGGCAGGCATCGCTCCACCAAACAAAAGAAAAGCAGTAGCAGCAAAAAAAGGAAAACCTGGCACAGACAACAAAGCATCGACACATGCTGTTTGGCACCATGCCACCATCATCCAAGCGGCTTAGGCAAACAACTTTTCTAGACATGGAAGCTCTGCACACTACACACAGCATGGGTACACCTGTGGAACTTGGAAACTGCTGATATGTCACAATCACCCTTCCTCTTGGTGAGAACCTGGCACCTGGAGCTGAACTTTGCCAGCTACACTGGATAAGTTACATCAGACTGTGCTCCAGATTTGGACATGCTCGGGCACTCATGCTTTCTTGGGGTTATGCAGAAACAAATACTGAAGACTGTGGTGAACCACAAACAATGTCTCTTATACTTGAATGTGCTCTTCTACCAAACGAGTGAATATGTACTACTCAAAACATTCATAACTATACATGTACACCTATAACTGTAGCAAAATTTTGGTGTAGAGTAACTTTGTGATTGAATTCTGGGGGTTTTTTCTTATACGGTAATAGAGACATGATTATATAGCACATAAACCAATCTTTAATACAGCATTACAGAGACAAAAAGAAGGCAACGTACCATTTTAACAGTTGCAAGACCACCAAACATCATCCATGTCACGTAGAACGTTATATGTGAATTGTGATACATTGCTGATGTAAACAGAATTGACAAACAGTGACCAAAAAGACCATATCCCTACATAACAAAGAAACATATTATGGATATTAAACTAGCTACTAAAATAGCTATTAAATTAGCCATTAAGTTAGCTATTTATAGTGTGAACTCAATGAGCGTCAGCCAGTTCTAGGCTTACATCTTCACGAATGAAGGATGGTTGACATACGGCAGCATAAAAATTCAGACTTTAACGGCAATTCAAAATAGTTCTAAATCAAATGCTAATTTAACAGGGGCTATGAAAAAGCACAAATTGGTCCAAGGAGATGCATGAACTTGCAAAATGGAGATGCATCAACTAGTGCAGTGGAGCTGCATGAACTTGTGCAATGGAGATGCATGAAAAGGGATAACAAAGATGCATGATCTGGCACAACAGAAATCCATGATCTGGGAATGATCTGGCATAATGGATATGCATGATCTGAGCCAATAAAAATGAGTGAACTAGCACAATTGTGGTGTATGATCTGGGAAAAAGAATGAACATGATCTAGCACAATGGAGGTAAATGATCTTGGACACTGAAAATGCATGAACTGGCACAATGGAGATGCATAATCCAGGAGAAAGAATGACCATGATCTGGTACAAAGAATGAGCATAATCTGGCACAATAGAGATGCATTACCTGAACAATAAAATGCATCTTGATAAGCAACGAATGGTTCATGACAAAACATTTGATTAATACAGCATGGGCATATGACAGTGTTATATTACCAAGTGTAACAAATATACAAGTGTTTTTGTGACTTACAGTTAGAGTCAGCACCTGCAGAAAGGTAATGTGTGAGTTGCACAAATATGCCACAAAGAAATACAGTGCAGACCCTCCTATCCAATATCCAAAGCTCACACCAATAGCTGTCCCCATTAATGTTCCCTCTTGCTGTTGATTATAAAAATAGCAAATAACTACCAATGAATATTTTTTATGACATAATATGGTATATGGCAAGAAAAAGGTATGGTCTCAATGAATCACAAATAAATCATGGAAGACGGACAAAAACCCGGGAAAGATAAAATGTATAAACAATGTCAAAAGGTGGTTAAAATATAGTTTTTCCACTGAAGCAGGTCTAGATCCAAAAAAAATTAAAAGTAACAGAAAAGGACGAAATTCTGCAGCAGGCAACTGGATACAAATTTGTCTCAATAACAAAACTAAGATGAAATTTGTTAGACTTTAAATTTGTTCGGACTTAATCATGATTTAATCACTTTAATCAAGCCAATCTCATTAGCGTAATCCAGCAACAGCAGTATCACAAAAGGATCCAGTTCCTCTGTTAGCTTTACAAAGCTTGAAGCTCTGCAACCAGATGTCATGAACAAACTAGGATATTTTAGTCATACTGCAAAATAATCCACACTAAGAACATGTACTGCCTTGGACTTGATTTTAAGCAAAAGAAGATTACTGTAAATCCTCAAATTGCCCCCCCCCCAAAAAAACCCCCAAACTTCCTTCCAAATAAGCTCCCATGCTAGAACTAAAAATTGTTAATAAAAAAAATGTGGGTTTTAGCCATCTAAGGTTCCCGTTGGCATTTTATCGAGTTACCACAGAAATTTCGTGCATTTAGCTATGATAAATTAAATGCTCATAAATAAATTATTGACTAAAATACACAAGGTCTTTTAAAAATGCCTTTGTGTAAAGCAGGTTCGAGATGATTTTGTTTTCTTCGCAGTTTTGTCACCTATACCTGCACATAATTTTAGTTCTCTGTGTATGCAATCTACTTCGCTGGGACAACTAAACCAATTTCCTCATTTTTTCCCCAGGCAATGACAGTAATCATAGTGTTTCATTTGTAGCATCATGAAAACAGTTTATCAGTTGAGATATTTCAACCAGTATATGACCAACTAACTGCTCGCTTCTTCTCACTGCATGCTAGCTGAAAAACGCCAATTGCATTGCAGTCACATTTCCTGGTATTTTACCAATCATCCTTATTGCACAACAGCTCCCCTACCTTAGGGCACCATATATATATGGTTTCGTCTCGTAATACCAAGGACTTTGGAAGTCCTTCACCAAATCTTTGTGCCGTAATGGCACTGAGGGTTGAGTGTTGGCTTTTGAGTCTGAAGGTTACCAGTTTAAGCCCGGTCGGCTCCCACTTAGTGCAGCTATTGTGGTAATGCTCCACTCTTGACAAATATATGAAAAAGCACTGTGTCTGTTGAGGTACTACAAATATCTGACACTGATGAAGGCTTAAGCCGAAACACAGAAAAAATTAATTTCCCCTTACCCACCGCTGGGTCTCATCTCGTAATACCAAGGACTTTGGAAGTCCTTCACCAACTCTTTGTGCCGCAATTGCACAGAGGTTTGAGTGTTGACTTTTGAGTCTGAGGGTTACCAGTTCGAGCCCGGTCAGCTCCCACTTAGTGCAGCTATTGTGGTCATGCTCCACTCTTGACAAATATATATATATATCACATCATCATATTGGAACTTCAAATTTCACTTTGTAATTCATATCAAAATGTACTGATACTTCTTTAGCCATTTTATAATCGAGAGGAAGAAGTTATAGACTAACTTTTATATTTATATTGTTCTTTTTTATTATGGGAAAAAATTGAAAATCTTTAAGTGGCATACTTCAAATAATTTTTTACACCTCAATCCAAAATATCAGAAATAAATAAGCCCCCAGGGTGCTCATTCAGGGATTCAGACATCATTATACTGAATGATGATACTAGTCTGATTTGGGGACAGTCCAGCTTTTTGGATCAGGATGTCTATGTTGTGACAAATGAGGTATAAGAAAAGCTAGATAGTTAACATCAGAGCATGGTTTAAGCCACTTTGCGTTTCAAGGAACTCAATTGTACCGCAAAAAATTCCCATTATATGCTGTAAGCTGTTGGCATGTGCTAGTGTTGAATTTGAAAATAGTGATATCTTGCATTGTTTTTGGTTGTCAGAACTGACAAAACGAGACAAAGAAGAGTGTAGATTTTGGCAGGATAATGTCCAGGGTCAAAACTGTCAGAATTTGATGAAAATCAATGTGAGATCAGGTGAAATTGATGAAGCTGGGGTACAAAAGCCCATCTCATTCCACCGATTCGTTCTTAGCCATACAATGTTCATACAAGTGTAATTCCTCCTGATGTCAGACTTATGGCATATTTCTTCCAGTCAAAAGTGTAAGTATGTAAAATAATGTTTAAAAATTCAGCTGTACATTTTTAACAATGGTTTGGAACTGTAAAATTGGGTCTCACCTAGTTCACAGGATATTTACTAGCAAATATGTAAATATTTTCAACTTCATTCCAATGAATGCTGTCCATACTATTTCAACTGGTGAAAATGATTACACCAATGAGTGATACCGATCATATTTCTAGGTCTCTCCAAAAAGTTGTAAATTTGCATCTTTGTATTACTGTAATAAACTGTCCTATACAACAGTTTTGTTGGCCTTGGGTAAAATATAACTTTCATCTAACAAGGGTCAATTCCTCCATTTCGCTCCTTGTTTGGTTTGTCATAAAAACTTAGAACCCTCTCTCCTGGCGCTCGACCATTTTCTAGATGCTTCTCTTCTCTCTTGTTGAGCCCAACATCGTGTACTTGAAGCATGGTTTAATGAAAACCATTTAAAACTGAATTTATGGTCACATCCACCCACTTAAGAGAAGATACAGTTGCACTTCTTAAGTAACAACTTATTGACTGTAATAACTGACAGTAATCGCTTATTGCAAATCGAGACACAAATTAAAAGATGACACTTGTTTGCTTACATTGTTGTTTTTACTTCATTGCAGTGCTTATCTCTGCTATTCTCCGTGCTAGCAGAATCGCTGGTGACATGTTATAGACCTGCAAAATCCAATTGTGTTCACAGCTCCTTCCATCAAATTGGTTTGTTTACTATAGCAGCTATGAACATTATGCCATAAAACCTCATATTGGACCCTGTTTCGAAGGCATCAGGTTGTCAGCATGTGAGAAACCTCGAGTTGACCCTGTAACTTTTCTTATATCTCATTGCTTGTGACTGAAAAGAATGCCTGGAGACTTGTAGAGAACTGGAACTTCAACAACAGGTCAAACTAGCTTGAAAATTATACTTTATATTAATCCCATCAGCTTAGAAAATATATGTTTTATCTATCTTAAATAGCCTTACCTGCCAACAACTAATTATGGAATAAACTGTGATGGAACATATGACAAATACAGACCATAATGATAAAACAAAAAGCTTGACTACACAAAATCTAAAAGGCGGATTGTTTTCAGGTACTTACCACAACATGACCAGAGGACTTCATTGAGAAAAGTAAAAGTGCTATCAGTGTGAAAACCAACATAACTGGTCCATACAATTCACCTGGCACTGTCTAAAATATGGAAGCAAACAAATGCTTTAATTGTAAAAAGAAACATTACTACACTGGCCAACCAGAGGACTTCATCGCGAAAAGTAAAAGTGCTATCAATGTGAAAACCAACATAACTGGTACATACAATTCACCTGGCACTAAAATATGGAAGCAAACAAATGCTTTAATAGTAAAAAGAAACGTTACTACACTGGCTGACAATGTATTTTATGACAAATTGTTTGCAATGGCTAATCAAATGGCAGGCATACTTCAAAGTCAACCCTATTATCACTCAAAAAGATTGTTGTTATCATGCCCATGTTTGACAGGAGCAGCTACAGTTAAAACAGTTACAAACATACCTGAGGTTTTATTGGCTTTCGGGGTAATAGTGAATTTGCAAGTCTGTGATGAAAGAAAGGACATGTCATCACTACAATCTAAGCCTTGTATCATATCACGTTTTACATGTGTCAAATAGAATAGCAATAATTTTGACTATAATGTGACTTTAACTGAGACTTCACACCCATTTCACATTTAATATGTCAAATAAAATAGTTTTTAGACAAAACTCATAATAGAGACTTGTCTCAGAATTCGGAGTAACCATATAAACTCTTATTAAAACACAAGTGGTCAGGGCAACCAACTCTGGCATGCCTAAGGTAAGCAAAATTAACTCATAATAAATTCCTGAATTTTATTTGACACTTAAAAAAGCAGCATTTGAATTGAAGTTGTGCCAATATTGCAAAATGTAATATGTAGATAGTTCAAATCAAATGTCAAATTTTACATGTATTTAATGTCTTAATCATATTCAACACACATGAAGTGTGATGTCTGATCTAGGTCTTCGTGTCAAAAGATATGAACAATAAGTAAACTAAGTGACTTTGCTCTTGAAAGTAGAATTATACTTCAAAGCAAACTTGTAAGTAGACCCCTGTTTATTAACATATTATCTAAGGAAGCAGCAATACAGTTGCCAGAGATTAGAGAACTTGTTCTTAATCTTACAACAAACTAATCACAGATTTTTATAATTTCTTCCTTGTTAATTACCTCTTTAGCACATCCTTTGGCTCCACATCAAAGTATGGTCTAAAAACATCAATGTTAGCGTATAGGTTATAAAATCTTGTTGCCGATTTCTTCCCAGCAGCCCACACCTAGACAAACACAGAAAAATAGTAAACAGCACTGTGGTATCAAAGCATTAATAAATACATATGATAAATGACTAGCTTCTAACATATATGTAAGCAAGGCACCAAACAGTAGCATGATGCAGAGAAACAAAAACTATTATACTTGACCTTGTTCTTTAATCATGCCTTAGCAGCAAAAACTTCGGTTCATTCTGAAAGTCAGGGTTTGGTCAAATTGGACTGATATTTCTGGGTATTCCATTTCTTTTCCTACTTTTAAGCACCATTAAAATAACAGCAAAAGTATTTTCCAGTTTAATGTCCTCAGTAAAAAGCTCAAAATTGCATATTTTTTTTACTCATTTGCATGGGTAGGCCCTATATGTAAAAATTGTCCTTTTAAACCTTCACTTTAAGAGTACTGTGTTACTTTGCCTTAAATCTTCAAATTTCCCCAACATTCAAAACTGGTAAAGAACAAAGAAGTAACTATAATCTTCTCACCATTGGTGAAACTTTTAATCCTGCCTGCATTTTGTGAACTACATTCTTAAAGATACGACAGGAATATTTAGTGCAGTAAACACGATTTTGATCAAGACACTGAGATTACTGCATCCAACCGGACTGATAAAGATCAATAGTTAAAGGCAAGACACAAACGTTTATCAGGAAGCCCACCTTCAGTGTTATAAACAATAACCAAACAAGTGACAATTAAGAATAAAACTATCAAAGTTTCTGTTAGTGTGGTAGCTAGCATACACATTGCAGAAAAGAAAGCGATCTGATTGTCTAAGCATCTGCTCATGCTTTTCAGCAATAATGCTTTCTTCACAATTCATATCACATTTATACTTACATGATACATCTTTTGATGGACTATTACCACCAATGGATACCATGACCTGCAGAAAACTTGTGATGCCATTACTAAAATCTTGACCACAAATGCTGCTTAAAGTAATAGCCACCTTGGTATGGATCAGTCTAATGCTCAATATGGGCTTTAATGATAAATATGATAGATGTAAATGTTGACAGGATTCTGCTTTCATTCCTATTCATGACAGATTTGACACACAAGATAACCAATAACAAAGTTAGGTAACCACCACAACAACTCAAATACACCTCCTATTCTATAGTAAAAAATCTAATATAAAAATCATGTATCACTTTCATACATATTTTGATGGGCTGGGTTCTATGGCCATGTTCCTTAGTCACTACCTCTTTCCATTGTCTATTGTCATCACTTTCCTACACACCCTAGCTAAATTGAATTGTTGAACGTGCAGTAGAATGTACAATAACATGACTTACCTGACCACCAACTTCTTCCATAATTTTAGCCCTCATGCTTTCAACGAAATCATCCTCATTTGTAGGCTGCTTCCTTTCCATACCATGACCATTCATTGACATGTCATATTCAGATGGAGTTTCAGATCCCAACTCAACTATTGTCGTCGGTTCCTGAAATATGTATCATAACGAATACACCAAAAAGGGTAATGGAAAAGCAAAAAACGTGAACTGTCAAAATACAAAGCAGGGATCAAAGTCTCATAAAATGTTCTGATAAGACTTATTACCTCTTAAATCATGTGTAAATTACACTTAGATGTTTTTCGAAAAAATGTTTTAAAACAGGTGTTCTTGAGCGAAAGAAAATGGTGTGCTTTACAGTTTTGCCACAATAAGAAAAAAACATTTTTTTAAACTGTTATGGTGGAGGTTGTAGGTAAAATATTTGCAGATTGATAACTCATATCCCTCAAAGGGTGTTAAAGTTATTTCAGTTCCTACACACTGGCCCCATAATAGTACATTACTAAGAATGATAATGCACTTTCATTTCCACTTTCTCCAGAAGAGTACTTGAGTGATAATATCATAAAATTCTACTGGATTTGAAACAAGCATTTAGCAAGGGAATCATGAAATAGCACAATAGCAAATTTTACAAATCTATCAAACATTATCACAGATATGGCAAATGGACAGTCAGTTCATTCCCTATTAAAACACTGTATTTTAAGTCTTGTTGATAATTTCATGAACCAAGCCAAGCCAATAACAGTGGCTCTGAAGGAAATCTTACACCTTCTAACTGTCATAGTTCAGGCAACTTTTGTCAGATTTTAAGAAGGTTGCATGTATTTTTTATTTTTTGGAACTCTTCAAGAATCCAAGACCAAAATTTAAAGATTCCGAAAACAAAATTTTAATGACGTCATTACTTAAGTACTTAATACTCATTCTGTTATCCTATTCCAAGCCAAAAAGATTTTCATTCTTCCCCACAACTACATCAGCTACATACATGGTACATGTTTGTACATACAAGGTATGCATTGTCATTTACATAGGGTGGTCTTGTGGGTAATGAACAGAGGGAAAGATGACAACCGCCACAGGAATACCCATACGTTCAATGTACGTGAAAGAAGTAATTAATGAAAGAATGAGGGTTTATAAACCTGGCCATGCAAATTTCATAGGTGTTATGCCAGAGAAAGGTTTACATTAATGTCTGTGGCTTGCATTTCAGAAGTTTAAGCATTGCAAAGTAAAAGAAATCAGATAATAATATTTTAAAATGTTACATCAGCCTTGCTAACCATAGTTAGCGTATGTACTTTATCCTCAACCTGGTGGACATCTTCCTTTCAAGCTCTTGTTTCTGTATTTTTTTAACTAAGCAATGTTTACCTACCTGTTGAAGTAGATCCCAGCTAGATGTACTCGATGCACTACTGTCCGTTCGTTCAACAAATTCACCTAAGTCATACCCATTTCCATGATTCCTCGTTGTTGACGTCTTCTGTACCGTAGATGAAGTCGAAGAAAACTCAAAATTACCAAGAGAATGAACAGGCGTACTTGAAGCATCCATTTTCTTTCTTTTTTATCTGGATATTCAGATTCCTACTTTCAGCTCCATCAATGGCCCTTGTCGGACTTTCTATGAAATTGAAATAAGAAAGACGTCAAAATGCACCCTTTCTCTGGGGTATTAATAGTCTTCTTCACTCCTTCAAGATATGAAACCACCTTCCAAATATCACTCAAATACTAACTTAAATGACCAAACGTAAATCAGGAAAATAAGTTACATTTACTGCGTCCTGTTACGTTTTTCGCCAACATGGCTGTTTCTGTCAACACAACAGACCATAGGGGGCTGGTAACCCTTTGCTCGCATTTAATGCTACGGGGTTTGGGAGCGTTACGACCTTAGCCATCTATATAAGATCGCCTTGGTTAAGACCCAAGGTCTTTAAATAAATTTATTTATAGACCTTGTTAAGACAAGCCAACAGCCTACTCCCCCCTTCCGCTTAGCAAAGGAATAAAATATGTTGCTTAATATTGTTCGATTTATGGACTCAGAGGAAGCCATAGCTATAGGAGCTTTATCATGTCATCAGTTGTAAGCTTTTTCTGAGCTACGTTTCGAGAGGTACTTCCATCATCAGGCTGTTCAAAAAAAACAAAGGATGAAATTTACACTAACAATGACTACTCTCTCTCTCTCTTTTAAGTTGCAAGCAAACCAAAGTTGTATTACAAACTTCCATGCATTGACACCAGTGACGGGCTTAAAATCCCTTTGTTAGATAGGCTTCTTTAATTCAGTTGTTGAATCAGCAATGTTATGAATGGGTAAAATATCATAATAGAAAGATGTAAATTAATTAACGATCAAACAAGCGGAAAGAAACTGAATAGGTTCCTTTTATAGTATTCTGTACTTGTATCTTGAGGTTGTGAAAACCTTACGAACAAGCAAAATGAAGCTAATTCCCATCATGCACATTGGCAAATAGTTACAGGCATACAGCGAAAAGAGGAATACGTAGTTTGTAATAAGATGTCAGTTCATGTCCAAGTGCTGCCGGAGTCCTTCTTCAATGACAGTTTACCATCGTATTCCTTGCCTAGGAAGCATTTTCAGACACTTCTGAGCACATGAGTAATGTGCTAAACACTCTAAAGGAGGAAGACTTTTTATTTTTTGATTTTATTAGGAGATTAAGCCCCTTGGTTGCAGATATTTGCTCATAGAGAACCGGGAATGGGTATCCATCCATTCCTCAGTCTATTTTGTTTATTGAAGATTCATCTATCTTCGTAGCTACCGAGCTGTCTGGCGGCGTAAGACGGATACTGGCTCCCTATGCTAACGTTTCCATTTGTGCTTACATGCTTTCCTTTAAGTCCTCTTTACATGAAGTTAGGCTGAAGCTGTGCAACTCAAAAATTGGTCGGGTCTGAAAAAGTCCATGTAAGACTCATCCACACAGCCATCAGCAAAAAATCTTCATCAATCCAGTATAAACAATGCCTCCAAAGTTTGATCCCACAGCCATTTTTACAGGTTAGTGTGAGTTTAACCTTTATTAAAATGTTCAAATTTGTCGAAGTAACGTTACCATTGCCACTTTTGTAGTCCTTGTTATCATGTCATAATGTCCACAGGGAAAACACGGTGTAATTCATTACCTTTAAAAATACACAGAATGCTTCTTTCGTTGTAAAAGTTTATTGTGCTTTTGCACACCTAAATCCTTAACGACTTAGGCCTACAATCAACCCCCAACAGTGTTCACAGAAGACGTGGCCGTGGTATATGGTTTTTAAGTATTAGTGCTACCTTGTACAGATGTCACCATATCGTTTGCAGGTAGAAATTTGAAGGGAATATGTGCTTTTCACTGTAGTATTATGAAATGAATTGAGGTATTTGATTCAGGTTCTTGAAAGTTCACGAGTGTAATGGTAGACCATGAAACCATAGCTGTAACGTGGGACAACCGACGTTTAGAAATTTCTTTTAGTTTAGAAATTTTTGTCTGCATGCTACTTGCATTTTTCAGTTGCTGTTGTCACACTATGGGTGAACTTTAAATTAAACACTGACCGACTGGATATCAGGTTTTTGAAGTCTGCTTAAAGAATTGGCATTAAAAGTAATAGTAAGCTAAGCGATTAAACGTTTTCCAATACAGTTAAAACGTTTTTCGTCATTTGGGTTGTTAGCAACACAAAATATATTTCATTTAGAGGCCTTAGTAGCACTGGTAATAGGTTAGTAAGCTGTCTTTGATATATCAGAATCACTATATCTAGAATTTGGTTGAAATTTTTATGATCCAGACCATTTACTCACATTTTTAATTGTGACCTTCATCAATCAATGTCTACATCTTACTACATTTCTCTTTATGTAAGAATCTTTGTACTTGAATAATCTTCTAGTAGTATAAAACTTGAAAATCACCTTGAAAATTTGCAACATTGTGCTAAAAACATACGAAAAACCTTTTTTCGTCTTACTCTTCAGAGTATGAAACGTCAGGACGTCAGTTCTTCAGAGTATGAAACGTCACAATGTCAGTTCTGACGTTTCATACTCTCAAGAGTGTCAGGCGAAAAAAGTTTTTAAGTATGTTTTTAGTGTAATGTCACAAATTTTCAAGGCGATCTTTGTACTGGGGGGTATACAAGAAACAATTCCCTTTAATCCTCAGAAAGGCAACCATATGCGAAGCAACACCTTTTCAATTCCCAGACATCTAAATGAACAGTTGAATGTATAAAATTTTACACACTACATAATTTTTTTCAGCTGTATATCTCTTTAAAACAGGCCGCATATTTAGAGAAGTGCATATGTATTTTTGAAAAACAGTTCACTTATATAGAAATAGCATATATTTTTTAATAAACAGGTCATATCTGTGGAAAATGGAACTTAAATTTGTACACTGAATATTGTCTGCACTGATACTCTGTAACATATCTTCAAGTAAACTAATGTATTGGTCAAATTCATAGTTGTACTGCCGATGGCTTATGAACACAGTAGAATTAGCACTCTGGTTACTGTTAGGTAACACTGTATGTCTTTATGCAATTTGAAACAAAAAATGTGCTGGGGGTGCTTGTTTTAGTCAAGTATAGTTTTGCTACACTATCAATAAATTCAAGTTAAATGGGATATCTCGCTAATATAAACTTGAGTTAAATGCTATATCTTGGATAGACTTGCAAAATGATTTTGCTTTCATACATGTTAAGAGAAATATTTTGTCTTTGCATTACAGTCTACCTTAGGGTAGTTGGTGGTGAAGTTGGAGCTACGTCATCCCTTGCTCCAAAAATTGGTCCCCTGGGACTCGTAAGTATATATGTATTTTTTCTTTATATGTCTGTTTGTTAATTATAAGCTATGTATTTGTTTTCAAGAATGTCAAAGCATAAGTTTCTCCTGTTGAGGTCAGGTTGTCTAACACATGTTTTCTCGTGTGGGACTACCAATGCAGTGTAGGCAGGGACGCTTGACATTTGGATCAATCTGAGTAGAATAGTTGCTGAGATGTGTACCATATACAAGGCGTAGGTGACTATGGATTGTCTCTCCCAGAGGATTGATTTTTTCTTTATTTGCTAGAGGATAAGGTGCTGTAGAATATCTATCAGGGTTCAGGGCTTTGAAATTCTCATGACCAAGGTTCTTGTTTGGAGCACAGTCAGGATTGCTTTTTTCATACAATGCAGATAATTCTTCATTTACAGATAGCAATAATGAAATGCTACCCCTCCAGTTTCTGATAGAGTGTAAACTTTGCCTTACATTAAGTTTGTGGTGTGCTGGGACAATTTATTTACACAGTTTTTAAAGTATCAGATTTTTGATGACCTTCAGCTTAGTAGATGGTTCTTTGCTTAATTGAATTAAACCAGCAAGTATACAACAACTGGGGGCTATAGCCCCCTTCTGTTTAAGCTCCCCCACCCTAAAACCTGTTTCGGCATGTCTGGCCATTAAATGAATGTGAGAGTAAGATATCTCTGTAAACTGACTTTAAATGTTGGCTTAAGGCCTAATCTTGATAACAATAGAACAAATTGAACTGATTTTTGTTATACTGTCAGCAGTTTTTCATGAAAAAGAAAATCATAACAAATACCTGAGATTGTGATCTGAACAAACTTGGTGATGTGAACCAGACAATTCTGCATCCTTCCTGTTGATCCCAGCGATCTATAAATGCCTTCATTCTGCTGATAAACTCCTTGTTGTTTCATCACAATTTACAAGTATTTTTGGTATTCTAAAATAACTTATCTTTCTCTCGATTTGACCAGTTTGAGCAGCCATACACAGCTTAAAAATTGTTTATTGTTTGCCATACTGAGCTTGAACACACAGCACAATTCTATCACATCATATTGTCTTCCAACATGGCAGCTTTGTGATTTGTAACATCACATGAACACCCATATTTTGTATGATCATTTCAGAATGAAATCAATCCAAACAATTGAAAGCTCTTTCAAGTTAAACAAGTTGTTACCCAAATTGGTGGTCAAGCAGAAAACAGTCTTTTGAGTTGCTTTGGTATTCCTCATATAACTTGTATATGAAATGATACAGATTAGTAAGCTGCAATTTATTTCTCTGTCATTCATTTAGTCACCCAAAAAGGTTGGTGATGACATAGCAAAGGCAACTGGTGATTGGAAGGGTTTAAAAATCACAGTTAAACTCGTAATCCAGAACAGACAAGCCAAAATTGAGGTTGTTCCAAGTGCTGCATCATTGATCATCAAAGCCTTAAAAGAACCACCAAGGGACAGGAAGAAAGTGAAAAATGGTAAGAAAATTTCAGTTGATATGCATTTAAACATAAACATGGACAAAACTAAAAGGATAATGGAAGTTGTTTTATGATGTGTGCAAAACAAAATTTTACAAACAGGCAATATTTTTTAACCATTTTTTGTCCTCGTAATGTGTGTATATATATATTGTGATATATATAGTCTGTCTGATGAGTGCTTTTGCACAAAGCTCAGAGTAACAGAGAATCAGTCTCATCATTTTCTGCAATTCTGCTATATACATATATACATATACATATAACCGATTGAACTGATAACTCTCAGACTCAAAAGCCTATATATATACTTTGGTTTTGTTTGTTTATTGTTTGTATACCTTATAATGACCTCAGTGATTCATGACACCAAAGCTCTACATGAGTGGTATCACGTTGCAAAATGTGACGCACAAATGACCTGTCACAAAAATTGCAATACAAAAGTTTAAATGCTGCAGCTCATTTAAAGCATAGCTGCTTAATCTTTTGGGTGATTTTGAAATTTGCTTATCGAAATTGCTAATTGCTAATTAAAATTAAAGTCAAACTTCAGACCAAAAGCTGCTAATTTTTTTTATAATTCATGTCCTTAGAACTGTGGATGTGATTATATAATCTCACTGAAGAACATAACATAAACATCTGCCACACAACAATTTTAAATCAATTCTTGATTGCTCCTGCTAGTGTTTAAATTGTGGAAATGAGAATTTCGTTGTTAACTAAAATATTTTTCTTTGTAGTTAAACACAGTGGTAACATAACAATGGACAACATCTATGACATTGCTCGACAGATGCGTCCTAGATCCATGTCAAGATATTTTTCAGGGACCTGTAAAGAAATTCTTGGTACGGCCCAGTCTGTTGGATGCACAATTGACGGGATGAACCCTCATGATGTCATTGACAAAATTGATAGTGGGGAATTGGAAGTGCCAGTAAGATGGTTGTTTATTCTTTAGTGGATGTTAAAATTACCCTCAGCAACTAAATATGTACACATGTGATTTTATGTTTTGCATCATTTCAATCTCAATTGTTTCTCAGTTGTTTCTTGTATACTTAAACCTATTACAAGCAACGACTATCTAATATAAGCTAGTCAGAATGATGTATTAGTTCTATGAATGGTAAGGTGGCCTGGAAATTTAGAAAAAAAATGTTTGAAGTTTATAACAAGTTGACCACATCTAATTGGCACAGGAAAACCTGTCAAAGTCTTGTTGAAATATCATTTTATAATTCTGGACACCTTATTGAGCTGGTTGCCTAATTACACCAGATTGCTGCAACTGTCTGAAGGACTGGTTGATCATAGTGGCCATCACCAACCATGCTAGATTCCAGTCAGCAATTTACAGTTTTTTCAAGTACACAAGGTGAGAGTAGATGTCATTATGTCTCTGCAGTTTGTTATGGGTGACGAATGAGCAAGTGAATGAGCTTGTGGAAGAGAAAAGCTTGAAAATGTTTTGACAAGTGGCAACTAAGTATAAAGAAAGTAACAACGGTCTGAATCAGATATATAATAGTCAATGTGGGTTACCAAATAGCCCTGTTCATTTGTTCTGTACTATAGATTAAATTTATTGAATGTCTGTACTAATGATCTGACAATAGTTTTTTGTAAATATTAATTCTTTCCTTTTATTTGTTTCTTTTAATGGTTGATCCTTTAAATCAGGTCTGTGTATCCTTTTTCATTTTTCAGGAGGAATAATTCATGTTCCAGTACCAGATCCCTTGACTGAAATTGATGTAAAAAGAAAGCCTTATAGAAATTGCAATGACTGTTTCTTTTTTCATTTCAACCTCACCTTGACAGCATAAATCACAGCATTGAGGTTTTGGTATGCACAGTGTAAATATGGTTGGCAATGCTATTAAACATGGCAAGAAACTCGAATTATACTGAGGTACACAATTGAATGAAGCAGAGCTATTGTGCGCCCTCTTATATGATGCCATGGCAAATGCCATAGCTTCTTATCCTATAGATGCGAACAAATCAGAAAGATATAAATCTCAAAAGTACTCAATGTATTTCCAGTTTAAGTAAGATTTAAAAATCCGTCTAGAAAAACTTAGCTAAAACTCGTCATGGTATAATTTTGTGGCATCAAGGGGACAGTTACCCAAAACTAAAACCAGTAGCTCAAAAGAACGATAATTTCAATGATTAGAAGATTTAATCGCACCCAAAATCCCCCTTACTCTGCCACCTTCTGGATACGTCCATGAATTGTATGCCGGTACTGGACGCTTTTCAGCACCATGCATCGCACAGCTAGAATTAATTCGTTACTGAGAAAGTAGGTTAGCCAGGTTAGTAAATAGAGTACAAATCAGAGACGTTAAAAAATCACGCCAGATCAATTTCCTATCTACCTTAATTCTTTAACATACAAAAGACTATGCTGCAAAACAAGCAGAGAAAAGGACTGGACTCCAAAGTTATCTTGCAATGTCGGCAGCAGTGGTGCTTTGCGAAGTATAGCACTATAACCCACTCGTGCCAGGCCTTTTTGCTGAACGATGCTGCATTTCAATGTTCTAGTGGTATCAGCTGACTATACACTGGCATGTTTAGCGAATGAACATGAGGACAGTGGACATTTATATATTATAAGACCATATACCTGAGAATAATAACCTATACATATCTGTTACACGAGTTCGAAAGCAGCCATTTTGTTTCCTGTTAAGGTGACTTGGAGGACATGTTTGAAAGATGCTGCTATAATGCTCCTTATAGAGCCATCTCGTAGGCAAATTTGGACCATTAATACCTTGATCACATATCGCTTGATCTCATCTGAATGTACTGCCTGTAGAATGCTTGGAAACCAATTGCTGACTCGCTTTGTCATGGTTGTAAGCACCATCATCGTCTTCATGGACACTTCCGTTCAACACATCCTTTCCCGCCCTCTTCGTACTCTTGTTTTGATATCCACATCTGCTGAAATGACCCCTACAAAGGACGCAGATAACAAAAATAACTAACATATACCTGAGCATGAAACGATCCCTATGAATGAAACAGGGTGCTTCAGGAATACTCAAACATTGTTTGAAGCACAATTTAAACCAGTATAGAAAACTATAAAACGTCCTAAAATAGAAACAAAAATCATTTGTAACTTATTTCCGGGTTGTTTTCGTGTATGCGTCAGTGCAGACAATACCATTGTGTTCTTATGGTCTGAATCATGCTCGATGCAGGCAGCACCGGGATACAAGGATGTTATCAAAGATCAATGGCGTATATACAAAAAGGAAAGCAGTTGTCACTATCCATTTCAAGTTTCATGTACTACACCTAAGTAAAAAATGAGGATTAACTTGTTAAACCACTTAATTACATGTTACGTCACACTTTAACGGACTTCAAACGAACTTGGACGTATGCATGAACAAGGGCGTATTGATCACGAACGAAGCAGGGTATACCAAATATAAGTGAGACTGCTAATGTACTTGTAGACACTGCAAATATACCGGCATCTACAAACCACAAAACAACCAAGACCTACTAACTACAAGCTTATCGGTGTATACCAACTACAAACGCCTACTAACTGCAAACGTACCGGGGTCTACTGACTTCAAAACAATCACCGTCTACTGACTGCAAATTTATCAGAGTGAACTAACTGAACATGTGCCAAAAGCGCTTGGTGACTCCAAACGAACTTAGAACTAGCTGCAAACATGTCATGGGTCTACTGTCCACGTACGGCCAACAGGGTTATAGACCAACCATGCATTTTGATCAACCCGACAAGCATAAACGTAAAACAAATCTTGAGTGTTGTTTACTTACAAGTGATGCTAAGATGGAACCGCCAATCCAAGAGCTAAATCGTCTCTCGTTTGAGTTGCTGTTTGAAATTAATTTCAGCCTCATACTCTGCATCACAAGGAAAGGAAAACAATTTTAAAACTATTAGAACCATATAAAATAGATCTTATTTCTATCGCGTTTAAAAGACTGATTCCCATATCCAAGAGCAGTCTCTTGAAAAAAATTCGGGCTAATTGACCAGCATGGTCCTACCAAAACAGACTAAAGGGTGATCTGTTGACGATACAATTTATTAATAATCGTACTTATAAACAAAGGAAATAGATATACAGTTTGTTGTATCTAGGACGATAGTCGAATAGTAACAAACACAGTATTTTGAAATTAACGTTTATTAGCACAGTTACAAGTACGACAAGCAAGACAAGAACATGGGCAGAACATCGCTTTATAAAGGTTTTGAAATTCGCCTAGAACATTCGGGAAAACAGCATCAAGGAACCTTATAGAAAGTTCTTCAGATGTACAAAATATATTGCATTAAGCGCATGTTTACTTATTTTACGACAGGTAATGTCAACACATTCTAGAAAAGTGGGCAGTTTGCCAGTTGCTGAATGTTCTGGAAGGTTCTAATTAGAAATGTCCAGAAGTGTTCGCCACAACACAGTTCTAATTATTATTCTATTTGTAACCCCTACTCGACATACAACACATGGCAATATGAGAATACTTATCTCCTTAAACAGAAAGCATTCAAACGAAATATACAATTTATAACTTTACTATCTCTTTGGGGACTAGAGCGGCGCCTCCGCAAATTTTCGACCAACAAGGTCTCAATGACGCAACGGTGGTTTTCGGGCCCAGGCCTTAAATCATGTAGCAGGGTAAACGTCACACTGGTTGCCCTTGAAGTCTCTTATACCCTCCTTTCAACATAATATTAAGGCCCAACCAATGTTCATCTTGTTTTATTCCAGGAAAGTCAGCCAACTGCTATAAGAGACTCCGGTCATAAAACAACCTTCATAACTTAAAACCAATACGTGTCGTGCACTGTCAATTTACAAAGATTTAATTATCATTCCATAACTTACCGACGGAGTTTTGCCAACAAGTTCCCGATTAAGACGGTCGACAAAGCCATTTAGTAATGTATTTCCACCAACGACAATGACAGAACTGTATAGACCCTGAAATGTGAAGTATTGGGGAAAATGCGATGGCGTATCAATAAGGAAATGAGGGGCGGTTGAACCCCTATTTTAATCTTCCTGTAGGTCCGTCCAAGCACAGAGTAAAATTGTTAAAAAAACCAGTTTTCAGGGCCTATGCAGAAAAATCGAGCAAGGAAAATAGTACAAGAAAATGTTGTGCCTGTCCCTCTTTGCGACAGCACGTGCTTAAGTCCGTGTGCTTGGATTTAGCTGTGGTGTGCACGTGCACATATCCGTTTACGTATGAGTGTTGCTCCGATGTGCAGCATGAATACACATGATTCTTCTGTCCTGAAATTCATTCTACTCAATGACTTCACTATTTAAAACAGAACCCTTATCAAGTACTAGCATCCTAAAGTTGGAATCATTGCTGATTGAGAAGTAATCTCATCTTCCTCAAAACTCTACGGCTCCCAAACCAGAATCTCATCATCGGATAGGTTTTACAATCAAAAGCTGGATTCACAACAATATTACTGATAACAAGATATAATTAGCCAGTCATGGTTATCATTACAAAGAAATCCCTGTGTAACAGAAATATCTACTTACTGGTCTGATATCAATGTCACACATTCCAATACTTGTTGTGATTGCATGAGGAACACCAAGAAGTGTAGTGCTCTCAATTCCCTAAAACAAAATAACAGACACAATTTTAATATCATCTAATACTGTGTATCAACCACTATTACCACTGAGGCCCCGTTTACACTATGAAATGAAAACGGTACGAAATGATATCGTTTTGGCCTTCCGTTTACACCGAAGTGGAATCGTATCTCGGATAAAACGAAAACGATTTCAAACCGGCATAGTGTAAACGGGGTCTGAAATAAAAGCTAAAGGTATTAAAACCCCTATTATTGTTGAGGTATACAAACCACTTTCAAGTGAATTGAAAAAATGATGATTGTTAAATAGCTAATGATTTATCTATTCATTTGAAAGAGTTTACTCCAAGAGAGATGTTTGAAAACAAGTAGCTACCTCTAGTCTTGATAAGATATCGACTCGATTAACTTTTTTGAAATTCATTCACCGTAAAAGATGTGGAGATGACCACCCAAAAGCGAGACGAAAAGACAAAATATTGTGAAGATCAGCGCTGATAATGCACCTGGAACCCACCTTGACATTTGTAGTATCAAAGAGACCTTCACAAATGCGAAATCGTTCTGTTTCAAAAGTTTGGTTGTAACCATTTGGGAATTCATACGGCATGCCAGGAACTGTTTCTAGCGAGCTAAGAAAAAAGGAAATTGGTTTTAAAACCAGGTTGCCAAATTGATAAGTCATGACTGCAAATCTGATACCTTTCCTACTAAGTTTAACAGGAAAGGTCGGCAGATTCGTAATCACCGATCCTCCACTCGTCTGGCTGTCTATGTGTTCTTGCTTACAATGCATTCATTTATCACCGTTTGCAGTCGATAAATGAAGTGTCCCATATAGCAGTTGACAGGGTGGTCTTACGTAAGAAACAGAAGTTGTGGTCGTGACTACCGGGGCGTCGAATCAGGCTTCCCATGATTGCCAATCTAACGACTTTCCTACAAGGTCGAAATACTGTTAGACATTCAACACCGATTGTCGGCCCCTGTTATTGGGTGTCCGTCTACCTGTGTATAAACTTTACAACCCCGATGGTCCGCTCTTGCTATTGGGTGTTTGTCTGTTGATGTATACGCTTTACAAGCGTCATGTGTTTTGTGCCTACAAGGCATCCATTTATCACTGTTTGTACTAATTCCACATAGAAGTCCACATGGTGTTCTTATGTTAAAAACAGAAGTAAAGTTATAATTATGACCACCGGGGCGTCGAACCAGGGTTCTCATTAACGCAAATCTGACGCCTTACTTAATGTACTAAACAGCTCAGTAGAAAAGGTGGATAGACTATTATTCATGCAACACAGACGGCCTGCTTTTGCTATTGGGTGCTTGTCAACTGACGTATACGCTTTAAAAGTGGCATGTGTTTTGTGCCTACAAGGCATCCATTTATCGCTGTTTGCACTAGTCCCGTATAGCAGTCGACAGGGTAATCTTGCGCAGGAAACAGAAGTAAAGTTGTGATTGTGCTCACCGGAGCTTCGAATCCAGGCCTCACAAACCTGACGCCTTTCCTACTGAGACAAACAGCTAAAGAGTTCGAAAATATACTACAGTACGGTATAGCATTGGAAGTAAAGAGTGATAATTTTTGTAACCATGTTAAACAGAATGGTTAAAAAGAAAGTAAACAATGATATATACTCTCCTTAAATTCTAAGAGTTCGAAAATATACTACAGTACGGTATAGCATTGGATGTAAAGAGAGAGAATTTTTTTAACCATGTTATACAGAATGGTTAAAAAGATAGTACACAATGATGCATACTCTTCTTAAATTCCAAGACTTCATTAATGCCTAAAAGCATTCCACTTCATTCACATACCAAAACTGGTCATGATACAAAGCCAACTTAACAATTGATATTGTGCTCTTTAGAATTCTTTTGTTTCGTTTCAGGTGACACTGCGTCGACAGACGTATTTCAATGTCAATTTTCTGCATTATATTCTACTAGTTATCTATTGTATTTTGCTTTGCATTATAGAGTACTATACATTTACTCTAATTACCCACTGCATTCAATTCTATTCGGCTCTTCTCTACTTTATCATATGATATTTCATATTATAGTATTGTATTGTTCTAATACACTGTATTGTCTTGTTTTGCACTGCATTCTATATATTATTGCATATAGTATCATATAGTATTATATTATATTTATTCATTTGACATCACCAATTAATATAACGTACTTTTTCTCGTAAGGACTGTCTGATACTTGCAATACTGTTGCTTGAAAATCTTGCACAATTTCCTGTAAAAGAAAAAAAACTTGAAGACAACCATACAGTATAGCACAGCATAATATAGCATAATACAATATAGCATAGTATAATATAGCATAATATAATATAGCATTGTAAAATACCGTATAGTATAGTATAGTATAGTATAGTATAGTATCGTATAGTATAGTATAGTATAGTATAGTATAGTATAGTATAGT
>JANTCA010019107.1:0-13869 GCA_024741275.1 Chironex yamaguchii
TATTGGCGGCATTTAATTTCTTTCACTGTTCATGACAGGACCTTGATTGCTGGAGGTGACCAGCCCTGTGTAAATGCAACACCCAAGTGGCCTTTGTGGTTGGTGTGCTAATTGACCAAATATTTGGCTGGTCAAATATTCAGCCGGTCCGGTGTAAACACAATCTAAGTGTCAGAGGAGGTGCTAAATCATTTTGTGTTTGTTGTGTTTGTGAAAGAGTGCAAGATATGTTCTTAAATGATTGCAGTGTTGTTGAGAGTGGAAGTTTCTTTTATTTCCCTGGTTGCATTGTTGGTCTCCTTGTCCATAATTTCCTTGTCTTGCCAGTCAAATGTGTAATCAGTTTTCCAGCAATGCTCAGCTATATTATGGCCTTTGGTGTCACACTTTTGGACAGCTCTTCTATGATTTTTTCTCTGCTCTGAAGGTGGTATGACACTCTTTACATTGCAAACTGTACACGCTATAAAAATTTTCAAGGATACCTCTTGAGAAGGATATGTATTATCTGACTGAAAACACTTCACATGTTTTAAAAGTTGTATAAATAATAGTGAATAATATTCAAATGATCACAGAACTCGAATAAAGGAAATTTTGACCAGTTACACTGAAATGGGCATAGCCAACGACATTGAGGGCATGGTCCTCAAAACTCTTACTGTATTTGTAATTAATTTTGCCTCCCAGCCACCCCTTACACCTGGGTATATAAAAGTAAACATGAACATCAAATCTCATCACAAATACCCTCAAAACTAAAGCAGCAGCTTTCCATTTTAAATGGGTGTGTGTGTGTGTAACAATCTGCACATGTGTGTGGCATGCAAGTATGCCTGGGCTTCTGTTCATAAACCTTTCTTGTTCTCTCCCAAAACTACCAAGTCTGAGCGCATTCTGAGCAGTCTAAGTGCTTGACTATATGGAGTGGCATTTTTGTGTACCATGGATAATATGATTAAGGGTTTTTAAAATATAAACCTTTCTTGGACATGCCCTCTTAACATCTAGCTGAAACATGCATAAAAGAGACCAGTATGTGAATAGTGTGCAGTGAACTTAATTGTGGGGTGAAAAGCAGTGAGATGATCAATGAATTGTAAAAGGCTACCCTCTCCCACTGATCAAGTGAAAAACAATTTTACCATTAGTTAATAGATAGAGGTACCAAAGAGAATTTGCTCAGGAGCAGGTACACAGGGAATACCAGTTTTATAGAAGTTTGTGTGATATAGAATAGAGAGAAATCTTAGTTTATTATGGCTAAACTTTTGTTTATATTTATTTATCTGATTTTAAGACAAGCTTTCAAATGACTTTGTAGTATAAAATTAAGTTGGTTCTGTGCTCTATTTTTTTAAGGTTTCTGCCAACAAAATCAAGGCTTTTGTGTCCTAAGAAAGGGGTCATCTTTCCTTTCCATGATTGTTATTCAGTTTTCAATAAGGACACCTTATCTAGACCTTGTATATTTATGATTATCACTGTGCTACTGCTGTGTTGTAGCATTAAATTATGTTAATTTGTCCGAACGTTTTGAGTGTCTGTTTTGTCGTGGTGAACTGATTGTAAACAAGGAGAATGGAAATTTAATTTGTGTTGACCATTTGCTCATTAGGTTCATTCAAGCCTGAAGAATTAGCAGAATTGAAAAAGGAACTTGAGCATCATGAAAAGAAGATAAAGGAATACAAAGTATTGTCTGAACTGATTGATAAACATGATTCTATATCAGATAATGACATTGATAGCTTTGACAGACCAGATAAGGTGGAATTGAAAATGAAAAAAAGAGAACTTAAAGATAAGTTTCATGATATCAACAAGCATTATGCATCCCTAAATGATAAGGTTAGTGATATATGATTTTCTACGCAGATACATTTACTCTGTTTGTTTCTCATGCTGCTTTGCATCTACAAACTTGACTCAGGAAAAGATTATTTGCGAGAATAGTCTGCAGGCAAATAGCTCACTTCCATTTATGAAATTTCATTCTGTGACTCATGACATTTGTATTCAAGACTTAGTTTGTGCTGAAACTTGTTAGAAAATCAAACAGGGCAACTACACTGTATTCAGTTGACATATTTCTGTACTACTTACTATAGAATATCAAAGACAGAGTTACTAGATCCTGGGTCTATCACTCTCTCTAATTTTGTGTGAAAAGTGTAGTTTTTAAACAGTTGCATATGGCTAATGCCACTTTCATGATACAAATCTTTGTTCCGCTTCTTGGTGTTATTAACAATGTAACGTTTTTATAGTAATTCATGACCAATGTCACTTTACAAGTGAGCAACAGTAACATGGCAGTTCTACATGAAAATTGAAGCTTGATTAGTATTGAAAATGAAAATTCCTGCATATAGATCATAGTGCTTAATATTGTATCACTTCTACCACATTTCTGCCCCATTTGTACCAAATTAGTACAACATTTGTAGCACATTTGTACTATAATTGTACCTCATTTGTACGTCATTCCTATCACATAGGTAATATATTTGTACCATATTCATATTACATTTGTATTATGCAGTTCAGAATTAACAATTGAATCTTGTATTTGAACACTGGGCTGTTGTAACATACTAGAGTTCAATGTCTAGAGATAAATAAATACCGAGAGAAACCAATATTTCATGTGTAACTGTATTCACTTTGTAGTTTAATACATAGAAGTAATTTTATGATGCCTTTAATTGTTCCTGATGCATTCAACTCTTGATTGTTGGCTTTTTTGTCTTATTGCTTATTTGCAGCTTATTTTTTATAATGCCTTCACATTTTTTAATTTTTAGGTTGATGTATTTCCCATCTATAGAAAAGCATATTTTTTATTTTGACTGGTATTATTTTAAGATGTCTGCTATGAAATACATCCAGTAAGGGATTTCCTTGGTTGTAAAAAAGGCAAACCCCAAATGCCTGAAAATTTGAGCCAATAATCTAGGTAGCGTCTGAGTAACTGATTCCTCTTTGCATCTGTACATTGTTTCGTGTACTTCATTTGTAGGTGCAACAGCGTTTACCATCCCCTGTAGATGATTTTAGGGATGTGCGTGTCATTGAGCTATGGCGTAAAGCAAATCAGCTTGGATTTTCAGAGGAAGAGCTTAAGTCAATTCAAGTAAGACATCTAATTATTGCAAGATATTCACATTGAGTGGTAGTAAGGGTGACTGTCTTCTCTCAGATGTAACCCAATGCAAGCAGACAGTAGAAAGCAATCTGCCCATGACATTAGTATTCACCAACTATTGTCACTTTTTAATTGTTGATGATGTTTCCTTTTCCAAGTCACAAGACAGTGCTAAAGTTGAATGAAATTTTGCAGGGAAAATTGAGCTTGACATTTGGATACATATCTTTTTGAAACAAGGCATGTTGTGTGATTTACTGATTGGAGAATTAAGATTGTACTTGTATCGTACTCAAAGTTCCAGTAGTTGAAGAGCACTGTGAAGAGTAAGGCAAAAGTATTTCAACATGACCAATAATACCCAATATGCAGTCCAGTGTAAAAATATGCAGGAGAGAATCATTTGCCTTTTGGCAACTTGGTCAATATTATGGCTCAATCTCAAGTTCTCATATATGACATTTGTTGCAAAGTCGAATGTTTGCGAAATGTAAAAGTTAATAGAATCTTATCTGCTTAATTGTGTTTTTTGACAATTTTAGTCATGAGTTGATCATCAAAGTTTGTATAAAAAAATAAATTGCTGTTAGAAAGGCTTGCAAGTTTTGATCTCCATGGCTAATTTTGTGGTAGTGCTCTAATGTAATACTTATGAGTAATATGTATATATAATCATATTTGGAGCATTGCCACAATAGCTACATTGAGAGACAACCCACTGGGAGTGATCTCACAACCTGAGACTCAAAAGCTAACACTCAAAACTGATGAGTCAATGTTGCAAGTTCAATTTTAGTTAGCTCCGTCTCAATGCATCTCCTGTTGTATGTATGTATATAACTCACAATTGGATGATTGCAATGCTGGTGAAAACAGCTATAGATATATTAACCGTAGAACATAATACACTATCGAGCATAAAAGTAGAGACTTGATGACAAAGCATGTTTATGTATATGTATTTGTGTATGTTTATGTGTATGTGTATGAATGTAGATATAGATATTTTGAGACTATTTATTGCATTTCTTTATCATTGTTTCGACATAGATAAAGTAGATGTGTAGCAGTGGCAAAACATGCATGTCATCAGTTCATGTGTTGCTGTTGGCATCATTACAGTGAAATCCTATTTGTCAGTCATTGAAATGATATAATGATATCAAATTTGCAGCATCTTCACTATTATAGGATAGTATCGTCTTTGTGCAATTTATGTCACAATTGTGTCATTATATTATTCATTGGCCTGTAGGAAGAATTAAAACATTTTCAACTCAGAATTGACAAAATGAATCACTGGAAAGAGGAACATGAAAAAGTTGTAAAAAGTGGTAAAGATCAAGATGATTCCTTCAAATATACTGCAGATAAATTAAAAGAGCATGGAAAATTGGTATGGTTAATTCCATTGTTTAGTTCTATATAGAATAGGTTAATAATGTGTGTAATTGTCTCTCTGTATTAATGTGCATTGCCTTATTTTAACCTTGTGTGCTTAGCTCTAAACCCTCAGCCTTAATCTCCAATTTCTACCCTGCCTAACACAAGCAAAGATATTGCACTTGTTTAATGCATCAACACTTGTTTTGAAAGAGCATCTGTTTCTTCTGCCTAACATTCTATCCTACATTTTTAATGTAATATAATTGTGTTTTATGAATGTTCAAAGAGGTGAGTTTGTTTGATGGACGTACTAACAAGAATTTATTTCCTACTTTTGTGGACTCCTTTCTTTTTTAAAAACACCATTTATTGGTTTTCTATATGGATCAAATCTTTTGCAATGTATGGGCAAAGAGAGTAGTTTACAATGGATTCCAAAAGCATGAGAAATTACCACATTTTGACAGCCATCATCGGTGGTTTCCTAGAGCCTAAAAAACATAAATTTTGCATTTTTTAAAATTTGAAAAAGTTTGTCTAATTTGTGTGGGGTTATCCAGTTTGACAAAGTTTGTCAGAAATGGAGTGCGAACAGGCCCTATGTGAATAATAATACATTTTGGTTAAATGTTTGATTTTGAAGTTTAAGATCGTGTTTTTGTAAGGTCTGTGTCTGTTTTTGGCAAATTTGAAGTCAATGTTTTCGCTGTCTTCTGACAATGTCTTTTCTCAGTTTTAAAAGAGTTATTTGTGTTTATTCTCTTTTCAGTGTTTATTCTCTTTTCATGTTGCAGGTCAAAAAATATCATGCCACAATGATAGATCGTGTCTTTAAAAGAGAAGAATTGTAAAACAATATTTATGGTAGAAATTACATCATCAACGAACAGCACCTAGTGCATCTAAAGTGAAAATGTACGCTTATGAATATCCAGTAAGTGGTTGCTTGTCCGAGGATGTAGGCATTAGAAATCAATGTAATCTCAATGAGGATAACATGCAAAAGTTCAACACAATATTACGGATACAATTTGTGGGCGAGTGGCCGATTGGTTAGAGTACTGTGCTCTAATCAGGAGGTTCTGGGATCGAATCTGCCTTGCGGTACCTTTGGCAAGTGCCTGAAAACCATATGCCACGGGTGAACCCAAGCCATGTGAGGGACATTGGGTACGACGAAACTGTTAGAAGCCGTAAGATGGCTGATCCTGTAGCTACCTGCCTAGTAGTGGTTTTAAGCCTTGCAGGTTGCGATCAAAAGTAAAAATAAATTCTGCACAAAACCGTCCTGTTTCTATAAGCATTAAAATGATGCAATCCATATAGCATGACATAGGCGCCGACTTTTGATTTTCCCAGGTGGAGGGGGGCTTAAACTTGAAAATCATAAAAGCTCCACATGTTTTCTAAACCATGTGTATTTATATACATTTAGAGAATTGAGCAAACGCTAACCAGAATTATCGTCCTCCTACACTATTGATCGTATCCGGATTTCCTATTACTCAACAATTGATGAAAATGATGTGCCAACTAAATATAACCAGTTAGAAAACAATAACGACGGTTTGCTTGGAAATTTTTTCAGGGGAGGCTGAGCCTCCCCATAGCATTTCTCAGGGGTGGCTCGAGCCCCCAAGCCCCCAAGCCCCCACTTAGTCGGCGCCTATGTAGCATGAGTTATTCTGAGGAAGAGATCATCACGAGTGCCGTTCACTTAAATACTACATCTTCGATCGCAGCAGAGATCTGGAATCAGGAGTGACGTTTCAAATGTTGCTCCTTGAAATTGGAACAAAACAATAAAACTTGTTGCATGGTGCAAGGTTCCTTCTTGTTTGACGACAGTAGATTCAGGAATGTGGTTCATAATTCTATTCATAGGTGAATTTTACTGGGACAATTTGCCCATGAGTGTGATGATGTATAAAGGGTGTCACTACTAGCTTCTGTAATATTTCATGTTAGGTTTCAATTTCTCCATAGTCAACATCAAAGGTGGCTTCATTAGTGTAGGAGATGATATGACCACGGTGCGCTGGTGACTTTTCAAGCGCCACAAGGAAATGGTCACATGAACTTATCCAGAGCTCTACTTCTTCAATGATCATGTATGTCTTACGCCGCAACAATTTCAAATGACCGTACCAAAATGAAAAGTAGCTTCAAATCTTGTCGGAAAGCTGACAATTTGTAATAAGCGAGTCTTAACTGTAAACTAGAGTCCATGCTTCATCTGCTGTCATATAGCTGTTTTACGTTCTCAATGCAGCCGTGCAAATATGGAATTAAGATTATATCATGAGAACGCAAACATAAATTGAGCCACATACCTTTTGTCAGAGTGCATTATTGTTCCTCAAAATGTTATAGAGCGCACCCCAAAACATATTACATCATGGTCTGTTATGAAGTGAGTGAAAACTAGTTTAGTTCATGGTTAAAAATATTTAACTGCTCTTTCACGTTAATTTGTATTTATTTTGAATTTTGGAAGTATTATTACAGTTTTAGTGTTGTATGTGTTGTATAATTGTAACAAGTAACGTTTGGAAAAAAGCATTTTGTTTGTTTTATTGTTAAAATTTTTCATCTGCTTTTCTTTTGTAAGTTAGTGAATCCTCGGCATCGTGTCTTTTAATACGTAGCTTATTTGACTGTTTTACTTTCCTATTTTAAATCAAATTGAAACATAGGGTTATTATGGCCTTCTGGTTTTTCGCGAGTTAATTTTTCGTATCACTTTTGCTATGGAAGCTTTCAGTTGCCAAGTTGACAGCAGTTAGTTGATTTGGATACCAAGTTTTCATGTGAATAATACACTATCATGTGAATACCAAGTTCCCATGTGAATAACAAGTTGATAGTAAGTCTTTCTGAGAATAGCAAGTTTTTGTTAGGATAGCAAATTCTTGTGTTAATAGCACTTTTGCTTGTAAATGGCAAGTTGTCATGAGAATAACCCATTTTCACGTGAACAGCAAGTTTTCTTGTGAATAGTGCACTATCATGTGAATACCAAATTCCCATTTCGAATGGCCCACTTTCACGTGAACAGCAAGTTTTCATGTGAATAATACACTATCATGTGAATACCAAGTTCCCATGTGAATTGCCCATTTTCACGTGAACAGCACATTTTGAATGAGAATAACAAGTTTTCGTGAGAATAAAGAGTTTTCATTTGGATAACAAGTTCTCGTGTTAATAGTACTTTTGCGTGTAATCGGCACGTTTGCGTGTGAATAGTAAATTGGCAGGTGAATAGCAAATTGACACGTGAGTTGCCCATTTTCACTTTACAAGCAAGTTTTCACGTGAATAGTAGACTGTCTAGTTAATAGCAAATTTTCACGACAATAGCAAATTTTCATTTGGATAGCGAATAATCGTGTTAATATCACTTTTGCATGTGAAAGGCACGCTTGAGATGAGTAAATTTCCCATAAATTTTCGTTGCTTACATTATAATCATTTATTGTCTAGAAAATGGAAACAACATTTTATTAGATTTTGCTAGAAGTTGAAATGGGAGACCAGTTGCAATAAAATGGTAAAGTTAGTTTGGCCGAAAGAATTTTAAGAGGAAGCATAAAAGGTTAGGGTGTTGCAAAAGTTGGCAAAAAAAAGAAGCTATCAGAATATTGTTGAAGGTTTGATGCAGAAATGAAGAAGTGTAAAGACAATTTGATATTTCTTGACCAATTTAAAGAGACGCTTTAAAGACAGAAATAGCCATAATTGTTAGCATGTAAAGAGGTGCTTATGAGCCTCGATTTAATGGCCATGTGAGTGTTTTTGGATAAATGATTTAAGTTTGTCTTAGAAAGGTGACAAGGATAACTTGGAATTACGAATATATCAATTCCCTTATCAGATTGGGAGTAACATTGACCCCGAGTTGTTAAACCACTAATTGAATCTGCCACCGCAGCAGTCTACACTCTCAACAGCTCATTAATATGCACGTGATTGGAATGACCTCACCAGTATTTCGTTTCCACTCTGTGCCATATGAATGTAAACTCGAGGGGTTATTGTTGGTTCCAAGGTAACGAGGTAATTTATTGTAGACTTTCATTCATTTTGATGTGTTTGTTTGTAGTGCAATCTCTGCACACTTAATGATGCTGTTTGCATGGTTGGAAGGTCCATGGCTGCATTGGCAGTGAAAATTATGTTGCTGAACAGGCAGACAGACAGACAGACAGATGGATGAACGAAGAGTCACACTACTGTACGAGTATCTAACTCGATCAAGTTATAAACTGACTTACGTTTGTTAGTTATTTAACTAACCATACAAATCGCTTGTTTTGTTTTTGTGGTAATGGCAAATTGCAATGTACCAGTTCTAAGCCCGGGATCCTCTCCGGGCCAGAGAGGGTTGTTGGTTTGGCGGGCCCCATACTCTTTAGTGGAGAGCCATTTGCCGGGGCCGTGCCATACCAGGTGCTGACAGGCGTTATGTATAATGCCTCCCGCTTTTTTTGGTTCGTTTGTGTGTGTGTTTTTTCAGATTTCTATATTACATGTCTCCGTATTTGAATTTCTGAGATATCAAATACATTTTGGATGGTATCACAGCGATTTAACATTGATATTGATACGTAAATACGTTTAACTTGTATCAGTTAGATGTTCACATCGTTTTTTCTCGACATAGCGAATTGTTTGTATTTGTCAGACATTATTTTTTGACTTGAATGCCCTGATTAATGCTAAGACCTTGTCAGCGCCCTTGTTGGTGGAATGCGTCAAATGGCGAAAGAGATTGAAAGGATTTTCAATAATAATAAGACGGTAAAGAGGACTATCTGTGAAATGCAGAAAAGCATCTTAATGGACAGTGAGACCACGGTCAGAAAAGCACTATCTGGTCTCATTCAAGACACAGACGAATGAGTTAATATTTGATATAATAGCGACTGTCCACAGTGTGAATTTGTTTTCAATTGTAACTAACAAATTTTGGTAGTTATATATTTAAGGATATTTTCTTGTAGTAGCTGTATCAAAAAGATAATAATAATAATAATAATAATAATAATAATAACGGTAACGGTAACAACAATAATAATTGAATTATTTGGCTGCAATAGAGGGAGCAGCAGATTGCCAATCTGTCTGTAAAACATTGAATAATTCACACAAATGTTGCGTAAATTAATGGTATCACTCAAATCTATAGATAAGACGCAATGTATTAAAATTCAGATTGATGTGTCATCAATTTTATAATGGTTCATTTGAGAATACGAACACTGTAGATGTTTCTCTATAAAAAACTTAATCAAATTGCTGATGAGCTGGTCAAAAGCCGTGAGATATTTCTTGCCCATTGTTGATAGAAGAACAGTTCTATGCCGTCTTACAGCAGAAAACAGTCTTTGCTTCACAACTTGTCCCCAGAAAGCACAGTGTAACCTATACAAGTACAGCGAGATTAGTAGCAAATATTTGCAACAATGAATCTTGCAGATTGTTCATATTTTTGTACTTAGAGTGCCACTCTTCCAATTCTGTGTGTTGGCTCTTGCACGAGTGCAATTTTTATCTGTTCCAGGAGACGCGCAAAATGTTTATTATAGTTTGTCTTTACTGGCAGTGCCACCAGTGGCGTGGCCATGGGGAGGTATGAATGGGCAATTACCCCCCTCATTTTTGGCAAATGATGGTCCTTAGGATTCCCTCAATACTCTCATTTTTAGAGTTATTGTCATGAAATTATCAAATTTCCTTATCTCTAGTGGCAATCACGATATTTGAAGATTCATTTCAAGCCACAGCAAAGGGTAAGATCCCAAAGAAGTTAATGGGGCTGGGTCTTCGGATCCCATTAAATTCTTGCCCCCCACCACTTTATTTACCCTGGCCACGTGGTAAGCCAACACCCGAAAGATCATTTTAAATAGTGGAAAGGATCAAAACATGGTTTCAGTTAAAGATCGTACAGCGATGATTTAATCCATTGGTCATTGTCAATTTATGGAACGATCTTCTGGAAAACATGTCGTTGGTTAATGTTGCCAATGGATTTGTTGAGGAGCACACAAATCATAGACACGCGTTTGGCATATTTTCTGAACATGATCTACAAATTGCGTAATTTAGCATTGTCTTCAGTGGTTTCTATTTGATGAGGTGATCGATAGTTTAGACAACGATACACGATTTAAAAAAAAATATGTTCTCTACTTTGCTGTTTTCCTTTCGGTTTTATTGCCTGTGTATGTCATACAGAGATTTGATACTTCTTAGCTCGTTTGAATCTCTGTTCAAGTCTGTTGGGGGTGTGTTTAGAGATTTGTCAAGACAATCATTCAGTGTGTTCGATGGCACACATGATTTTCATATGGACTAACGTGGAACAGCTCAGATTTGTTACTACTAGAATTGGTTTACAAATGTTGCTATAATTGAGAACAGATGTCAACAATGTTCAGTTGTATGGCAATTGTTCAGTTCAGTTCAACTGTTTCGCTTCTCAGCTCGATGAGGTGCCTGATAGGCATTACTTGCGTTTGCCGGAGGGTAGCTTCTTCGAGAGAGGAAATTCTTTCCCTTTGTATTTTAAAGGACCTAAAACTCTAAAGATCTCTAAAGATCGGGATCCCCTGGACCCCCTCCGCATCTGCGTTTGATAACACTGAAATTAAAGCCAGACAGATTAACTCTTATTCAGATTGTAATTACGGTGTGAATCCTGAGATCAACAGAGACAACTTGAATTTTCTCGTTCCTTTAACCGTAGAGTACAAACCCTCAACTGGGTAAATATTTTCAAACTCAAATTTTTTCCCTGTTCCCTATTGATGCTGACTATGTCGGCTTAAGACGGTACGACAAACGAATTTTACTGAATACGTTAAGGTTACCATGATACTTATTACAGATTTAAAATCCCAGCCACACCCCTTCTTGGAAGCCTAACTTAACATATAGGACAGGCCGAAGAGCAGTGATTGAACTAGGACTCAGTGAGTGTGGAAATCACAAAATAAAAATGGCGCGTAAGTTTAAAATCTTGAACGGAATGGGCATGAACATCTGATCCTTTGAGGATTTCAGATGTGAAAGGTTTCAGTTACACCTGGTACTTAATAATCATCTTAAAAAAGATGGGAAAGGGACTCACAAAACTTCAACGTCTCATTTTTGGGTAGGTTCACTATCATAAACAGTTTGCATACTTTGAGATGTGTTTTTAAATTTTGAGAGCAGTAACTTGGATCCCCTTACAAGGCTTACATGCCCGTTGTCTCACTGCATATTTAACTCATTCGTAGACTTTTGTGTGGAGAATTCCATACTGCAACGCGTGAGCCATGACCTCGACATTTACAGAGGACATCTTCGCCATCTTACCTATCTTTTGTGGAACGTGATCGGCCATCATAACTCTTGTGATTGGGTGGTGATTTGACGGGTTGCTGAAGATATTATGATGGTGTTGGTATTGACTCAATAATATACGAGACGCAAGTTATAAGGATAATGGCGTACAATACTATGCCTCCAGTTTCGTTCTCCTGGGATCTGTAGAAAGAAACAAGCTTCACAACGGGAGAACCAACTGTCATCTGGTGTTGGACCTAACCTTGAGACTCTTGCTCTTCTCAACGTACCTCTTTCTATATACAGACATCCTAAATCACAGACGCGTAACAAGTTATCAATAGGAGCTAACTGCTGATTGTTCAAAGGATAGCCTCCGTCGGTCTGTCTGTCGAAAATTGGCCAACGCCGTATAAAGCCTTTCTAAAAATTCCTATCAACAGGTTGGTATATTCATCTCTATCCAAGCGTTTCAGAAAAGTGAACTTTGCTTTGGAAAAATGTTAATTATATAGTAGGTGAAATACAAAGTTGCTAAAAGGTGAAGATCTGGAGGATTAAGTTCACTCACGGACAGGATTCTACAATTTGATTATGATCGAGTGAGTTCATAGTATTACATGTTCATCTGTGCTGGTCATGGTTCTATTTTAGGAGTATCAAATCACTAAGACTTCAATTGGAGTCAAAGACCATTTTGGATCCGTCATAATTAAAAACAGGTGAGTTATTCTTAAGTTGTTTAACTCTGAATCAAAACATTTTAACCTTTAAGGTATCGATACAGAAAAATAGCATTCTTTATGGTTCAGTCATACTCGAATGATTTGTAGTAAACATCCGGATATTGCCAAGTGATTTAGACTTAATATTTAAGTGTTCTAACACTCTTTGATAGTAAAAAGTTGCATGTCTTATGTTCGTAACAATGGCTTCGTCTGCTTAGACATCAGGCTGAATCGTGCTATGATCCCTTAGGAGATTGTCCCCCTTAGAGAGTGTTAAAACCTCACCCCAACCTTGGAACGGAAGATCGATAGATTTATCACTACACTTACTATGAACCAAAATCAAACAATTGACACATTTTTAAGGTTGTCCAATTCTTAAAATACACTGTCACTAAAATGTAAACATTGTATTAACTCAAGATTTAATGCAAAATTTGACTGTGGCTGAGAGTGGACGACGCATTGATACTTTGAACAAATAAAATATTGTACTAAATATTTGTATATTTGATAAAATGGTAAAATATGTACAGTAAGGACAAAGTGAATGAATTAACAAAGTACGCAACGAGGAACCTTTACCTCTAGTCTAATTACATTTTATGCATGAGTGATTGTGTAATAATACAAGTTCCTTCCGACGCCATTTGGTTTACAGGGAGGGTCCCATCTCCATTTTCTTATTTGGTTCATGCTGCTGTAGAAGCAAAGAAAATGCTACTGTAGGGGGGAGGGGGTAGCCGGCCCTTTGGTACCACTCCACGTTCAATTTCTATGATTTGTCCCCGCAAGTGATAATCAGTATGGACTATTGTTAAAGTCTCGTGTGATTAGGTTAGGGAAACGAATTCACCACTATAAGTGTGCAAAGAAGACATATTATAACCACGCTATTACTTGGTGATAATTAGTCGGGAGTAGTAGCAATTGTACATGGCTTGGCTATGTCTGAAACAGTCAACACTGTGTGTGGGAGTGTGTGATTAGGGAGAGAAAAATCTCTATCTATCCAACTATCAATTTAATGGGAGGGAGTGGAAGGAAATATCGATTGTTACTGTTACTAATTGCAATCAACTAATTTCTATAGGGAGAGGAGAGGGAAAATCTAACCCTACCCTATTTGAGAGGAGGAAATAGAGGAAAAGGCAGCCTTGGTCCATAATAAATCGCAATCTATCAATTTATATAGGGAGGGGGAGGGAAAATCTAACACTATCCATTTGAGAGGAGGAAATAGAGGAAAAGACAGCCTTGGTCCATAAT
>JANTCA010019118.1:0-11737 GCA_024741275.1 Chironex yamaguchii
ACTATACTACATTTAAATACGTTATTCAGTTTTTGCTGACCTTCCTACAAATGACTAGATATTATCTTACCTTAACATATATTGGAGGAAACAGAATTCCTCTTGTTAGCAAGCTACAAATTTACACAGGTAATCAAAATTATCAATAACAAGTTGAGTAAGAGACAGAAAGCATCCGTTCAAAATTTAGATGGGCGGACTAAAAGTAATAGTAAGACCTGTAAAAGGATGGGATTGTTATTGGTAGTGGTATTTTCCACTTCACGTTGGAGTTGTGAGATTCACGTTTTCTATCCTCTGATTTTCAGATGAAAATGCTTGCGACTCGTCATGGTATGGCCCATAAGCATCATGGGCTTGCACTTAAAGCTCTGTTAAAATACCAAGAAGACTCCGCATTAGTTAAATCCTACGATGATGTCCTTATACAGGTATATGTTAAATTATCTTGAGTTGATACACTACCTTCATGTCTACTGACGTGCCGCTTGTAGAAGACCTCACGGAAGGCTTTAAATCCGGACGTGTATCGTCTTCGAAAAGGCTGTTATTGTGCCATGGAAGAACGTACACTGTTGCTGGTATATGGTTGATGCTTTTCAGATCACGATTTTGTTGTGTTTTAAAAGCTTATCCAGCTGAGTTTGTTTCTCTTTAGACATACTGCAGAACAAACGAGCCAAACAGACAACACAGAACGCAATTGTTCTTTAGTTGTACTGTGAAGTCAGTATTTTCTTCTTTTTTTTCTCATGCCCAGACATATGGGTCATGTGCTACATTCATTACATTTGTTAAGCAACGTATGCTACGTCTTCATATAGGCGTTTACAATTAAACACGAATATTCATATTTCTAAAAATCATGAAAATATCACACGGTACTAAATAGAGACAAGATAGGAATTGATTTTTCACCACATTACAGTGTTCATGGGGCAGGCTATTACCCTTGATCACTTCCTTTCCCTTTTCACCTTTCATGTTTTCTATCTATGAAACAGGCAAATTATTTGATAGAGAACAGCTATCTGTAATTACCTAACTATAATATGTAATGTGGAAGGAAATATTTTCAAGCCCGTAATATCAATATGGAAGTAAACTGCATAGCTTTCTTACTTTGTTCTTTACGTGTTATTTTTAGATTTGTGATACCTTGGGCTGGACTCATATCGCCAAATATCTTCGTCGGTGGTCGCTTCTGAAGTATCCTCCAAACTTTGAACCTTGCGATTAATAATATGGAGATGGTTACCGTTCGTGCTCTGTATTAGTAGGTAGACATAACCTTCGAATTTATAAATTATGTTGTGTATTATAAGTTCGAGAATAGTTCGAGGCCCTGCAGGTTTGGAGCATGACGTTTAACGTTAGAGGATGTAATAATCAGGCCGATTATATGTTTGTCAACCTTTTTTGCACTTTTTGAAATATGATTTGCTGTTCTTGTAACCACCGAGATGTTGTGGCCTTGTGATATACGCCATATCTGAATGTAAGGAATCGGGTCAACAAACTTCTATTTCGTGACTTTTTCGTTGAGTCATTGATCATAAATCGATGTGTTGGTTAATTGACTGATTGATTGATTGATTGGGTGATTGTCTTGGTAATTGATTGATTGACTGGGTGATTGTCTTGATTGATTGATTGATTGATTGGTCCGTTGATTGATTGGTTGATTGGTAATTGTCCTGATTGACTGATTGATTGATTGATTGATTGATTGATTGATTGAGTGAGTGAGTGAGTGAGTGTGTGGGTGGGTGAGGATAGTGAGTGAGTAGGTGTGTGGGGTGAGTGAGTAGGTGTGTGATAGAGGCGTGTATAGGTAAATGCTTTTAATGGATGCGTGCATGGATGGATGGAATTCTATAATTAATTGACACGTAGGCATTGTGCTTTCGCAGGACGTCTTTTGTACACTTGCTTACATCTAACGGCCAGTTTTAATTTTTGTATTGCCTAACTGTTCGGATGCGCGTCTTGAGAGTAGAGGAATAATGGTGTCCTATTTTGAATGAAAAACCGATGGCAGGGATATCGCCTGCGTATTGAAGAATGTTGTAAGTCCTTCAAAATAGGAATAATGGTAGTTTTTTGAACGGTAGCTTTAAAGTTTTGAGCTTGAAGACAAGTCATACCTTTTGAATTTCAGTTCTCAAGGGGTGAGTTATCTGTAAACTAGACATTGCTCTCTCTGAGCGTAGAAAATAATATTAGTTTAATTCGAGAATAAATATTAATAAAGGAAATTACAAAAAAGGATAAAAATTACAGACAGGATACAATATTAGCATAAAGAAACAAAGTTTAACAAAAATCTATGAAATAGATTTTCTCAAGGAGCAACCCTCTCAGTGCCAATGTTAACCAAAGGGGTTCTATAAGGACCATGAGGAGTGTGACGTTGGACTTAACTCAGTGGAGGACAATAAATAAGCTGCGAAGCACTGAAATCAATTTAAAGTGACAGGAAGAGTCCCTACTGCAACACCTTGTATTTTTTTCAGCACATGAAGAGAGTTTGGCATGCGCAGTAAATACGTTTGGTGCTAAGTTTAGCACTAGTACTGGAAGTACTAGTTTCTTCTTTATTCATCTTATGACCCCTAATAAGCGCCAGGGGAGGGGGCTTTTTATTTTTTTGTATTTGTGTTGCTTTTTATACTTTTCAGGTGGGGTGTAAAAAGAGAGGGGGCTTTATAGAGAGGGGACTCATTTAGTTAAGAAGTTAATATGAATAAATTACAAAGTGCTTTATTTCTAGTTCTGTTATGGAAGTGTGAATAACTCAGTGATTAAGATATAGAATAAGGCTGTAAGTATATCATCATCTTGATACGAATTAATCAACAAAGCAAGAACAAGACAATTTCACCTCGTTGACAATGAGACGTGCGACAATCTTGTTGCTCATATGGAAATTTTATCATTTGTAGTTGGTAAATTAATTAAATGTAACCGGTTTCACTCACAATGTTACCAAACGGACCAAGAATACTTAAAGATGGATTTTTTTGTCCGGGCACATACCAAACATTGGTAAACAAACATTTGAAAAATTGAAATCAAAGCTAGACAAGAAACTTGCAACCGTTAAGTACATAAAATTAGAAACCGGATATTTTGCTAATTTTAATTTTGATTAGTTATGTCTAAAAGTTTAATGTTTTTCACGTCCTTTTTCACGAAATATTGGGTGAAGCCAAAAAGAGAATATGGACTGAGACACATTTAACCGTTATATTAGGTTAAAACGACCATGATTTCTTAAAGTAGAAAGGGCAGTATTTAAGTCGTCTGTTCACACTAAACGGGAATTTTACGATTCCTGTGTAGGGAATGGAGGAGAGACAGTCAACGTTTGACCGGTATGCTGAATTATGTCTATGCTTGTCCTAGAAGGTCACTTATGTGTTATTGTGTGACCGTCGTTTGCTTAGGGATAGAAGGCATTCGTGCTAAAAACAGGGCATGAAGTAAAAGAGGGAGGAGAAAGACTCTCACCATCCTTGTAATTGCACCACCCAGCACCTAGTTTCTTAACTATCGTATAGCACAGGCACCATTAAGTAGCGGTTTGCAGTTGTTGATTACAGGTTATGAAAGTAGATTATAACCAGAAAACGGAGGCAGCGCTTCAAGGTTTAAGGTCGTGTGGTACAATTATTAGCAGCATGTCACATGTATTGGAACAGACCGAGGTTTTGTGACAGGAATCTAGATTTTATGTCGATGTTTGGCTGTTAGAGTATTGTAGAACTGAAACAAAACTATAACGATCGACCACGTGAACTGCGAACCAGCATAATGAATATGCATACTTTCACGCCCTCTGTACTTAGCTAATACCCCGTTTACACGACGTTGGTAGCATGTCGGTATGATTTGACACCGGTTTGAACCTGTGCCTGCATGGGCTGATGTATAACTTTTCTCTGACCCCGCTTACACGATACCGGCATAATATCATGTCGCTTCTGTAGGGCAATGGCTGTGACGTCACATGTTTTATATTACCTTTGTTTTATTGACTTGCGTTTGTTTTATTGTTTTGCTGCGAAAGCGATACGAAACTATGCCGTTACCGTGTTGGCATGGCCCGTTTACACGATGTCGTTATCATTCCGGCATTAACCTGTGCGGGTATGGCTTTCGACATGGGTTTTATCCAGATTCACACCTTCTCGTACCGGCATGGTTCCCACATCGTGTAAATGGCTAGCCTAAATAAGAAACGGTATTATGTTTGTGTCATTTCATACTGGCCTCACTACTGACTTCGTGTAAACGGGGTCTAAGTAGGTCACCTGAAATCAATATGCGCTTTATCGACTTAACCGTAAATTGCGCACCACAACACAGAAAACGTGTTGTCACCATAGAAATAATAGGCCTATTATTTCTATGGTTGCCACCATAATTTACCTCTTGCAGCCGGGTTTAAGGGCATTAGATCTAGTTATCAACGAGTGTGATAGTTATTGCACTAGCGTTAAGGTTGTCAACATCTGTTACTCTTTCCATTTATTGTCCCGACAGGGTTTTTTGAGGACTCGGGTTAAGCGTCTGGTGTGACCTTACGCTTGTACATTTGAGAACAGAAACGGTCGCTGAATTCCTACTTATTTTACCCGGAGTATCCACTCGTAAACTTCATTGACCGTATGAGGACATATTCTGTTACAAGCGGCATGCTGTTAAGGCTTGTAGGTAGTAAATTTGATGTTGGACTTAGTTTCTGTCCTTGATGTTCCGAAAAAGGTCCTATAAAACTTACTTACGTAGGTTGAGCTTTAGAGAAAACGTCTGTTCGCTTTTGAAGTATCGCGTTGAGTTTGTTAGCAAGGAAAAAGTGTATAAGACGTTTTATTTTGTGATCGAAAAAGATTGCAAGTTCTGCTGGTAGTGCTGAATTTCTATTGACCGAACTTTGGGATGTGACGACGTGGTCTATAATTACAACCTGACAGTTCTGACAACAAGAGATCAAGTATCCTGATTTAACGACAAACTGATGTGCCAGAATAGATGCCCCCGTCAACAAAATGGGTCCAAAGAGATCAGATTGTTCATAAATAATCGACATTACTGTTCCTCCCTTGAAATATACAGTTACAAATGGCGTACTATAATGCCTGTATGGCCTTGTTTAAATGCTATTTGCTAATGTCAACGATACGAATGTAGTATAGTATTTGGTACAGACCTGGACCACGATATCGACGCCAGGTTCGTAATCAATAATCGATCGTCATTTCTAAGGAAAATTCGCATTATGTTATATTGCCAACATAAAAAAAATACTGCTCAGTCTTTACGAATTCAGTTCCTTGAATCTACTACTTCGCTTACTTTTTCATCAAAGTAGCTCATAAGTTAAACAGTTGATTTCATTATTGATCACGAAGTCCTCTCTAGTGAATATATACTCGCTGGAATGCGTTATTGACTCTCTTCTAACGTTAAATTGCTCTTTTGTCAGAAAAACGTGAAATTAGGTATCTCAACACAACTAAGTTTCAACTAACGTTCGGAGAATTACACGATGTCTAATTTTAATACTGAACAAACTGAAGCCCTAAGTCAATTAAAAGGTTTCGTAATTAGTCGTAGAATGCTCCCTAATAAAAAATGATCATTATTTAATAGATTCTCCTATTCCTCTCGCGACAGGAAACTCGTCCTATTACTTGTGTTAACAAACTAAATTGTTGGAGCGTAATACTACTCTCTTTCATTGTTCAATACGGAAGCTTAAGTTTCCTTCTTTCCGTCTAATTGGCTTTATTTTGCTTGAGTACTCGGAGGGCAGGAATTAAAGTGTAATAAACAGGTGAAAGAGGATTGTGGGCGATTACTCAAAAGTACTGAAGTTTCAACGTCGTCTAACCTTTTTTGGAGAAACAAGCAATTTGCAGTATCGGTGCTTCTTTGTTGTTTCTTCCAGACGAGCAAGATTAATTGACGGTAAAATCGTCTTATCCTGGATGAAAATGGCATCTCCAGTTATGTCATTTACTTGGAGTACCTTCTGACAAGCTATTAATTGACAAATATCTCTATGAGAATATGACTAACAGTTTTAAACAATGTGCAAATGTAGTATGTGTACAGTTGTATTAAAAGAAAATTAATATCTACCTCTGTACGTTTTCTCGCTCATTCTTTGTTCTGCCGTCTACGGTGGTCTTTCCTTGAGATGAATGCATATAACCTCCAATTGCCAGGTACCTATCTGAAAGGTTCAAGGGGGTGTGTACGTGTACAAGGTATATTTGTATTTGTATGTATCATATGTATTTTTTGAAAATTGATCGCAACGTACAAGGCTTGAAGCCACTAATAGGCAGGTAGCTACAGGATGTTTTTGTTCATAGTATGAAGATAGCAGTTGACATTGTATTTGAATGTCTGAAGATCATACTAGTAGGTAGCTGAAAAACACTTCGAAGGAAGAGAATTCCAGATATTAGCCGTGCGAGGGAAGAAACTGGTCGAGTAAGATATTTTTAGACTAGACAGGGATCTTAATAGTGAATGGGTGAGCCTGGGATTATAATCTATTAGTACGAGAAAATACCTGCAAGGAGGCACAAACGCCTGCAGCTCATCAGAGCAATGACCATGAAAGTACCTGTAAAAGAGAGATAAGGAAACCACGTTTCGACGATGGGAGAGGCTGTTTAGGTCAGCCGAGAGCTCAGGACCATCAATGTTGACAGTACGTTTTTGGATGTGATCAAGAAGATGGAGAGATGAAGATGAGGTCCCAACCCATAGAAGACAACAATACTCCATGCAAGGTCAAATGCTAGATTTATAAAGGCAAAGAATGCTAGCTGGAGGTAGGAACATACTTACGCGATAAAGAGGACCAACTTTCATAGCAGCTGATTTGGCAATGAACTCAATGTAGCCATTCCAGGGAAAGTTATCTGAGAGTGACAAACCAATAAGCCGAATATCAGAGCTTTCAGGAATTTCAGGATTGTTCATAGAAATAGATTGCAGGTATGGCTTATTAGATCTATTAACAGACAAAAGTTTCGTCTCGGAGGCGTTGAATGAAACTAGCCATTTGTCACCCCACTCTATGATAGTGTGGAGATCATTCTCAAGGTCAGCTGTCATTTCCATCTTCATCAATGCCATCTGATTATTGGTGGAGACATCACCTCTACGACGAGAGTGATACAATGTGGTATCATCAGCATAGATTGCTGTATTAGAAGTGATGCCATCAGGGAGATCATTAATCAAGAGTAAGAAAAGGGTTGGGCCTAGAACGGAACCTTGCGGGACACAAGTAACAACTAGAAGATCGACCATCGAAGACAACGTTTAGTTTCTTTCCTGTCAAGAAAGATCTGATTAGATCAAGAGCCATTCCACAGACACCATATGATTTAAGTTTATGGAGAAGGCCAGCATGCCAAACCCTATCAAATGCCTTAAGAGTAACAGCTCTCGTTTCACCAGATTTATTCAAAGATTGGTTAACACTTTCAGATATGATAGTAAGAACATCAGCAGTAGAACAACTAGAGCTATAACCTTGCTGGTGGTCAGAGAGTAGATTAAGAGATTCAAGATGCCGAGTGAGGGAAGTATTGATCAGGGACTCAAAGACCCTGCTAATGATGGGACATAGACTAATAGGTCGATAGTTCGTTGGATAAGACCTCTCTCCTGAGGTTTTAAAGACCGGGTAACAGAATCAACCTTCCATAAAGAGGGAAAGCAAGATTCTAGAAGACATTTCTTATCTAACTTAGCAAGCATAGGAGAGAGTCTAGGTGAGCACGTCTGAAAAACTACTACAGGGATGCCGTCAGGAACTGTAGCTTTAGAAGGGTCAATATTTCTTATGATAGATGCAACAGCAGAGGTTGTTATATTAACATTCGAGAAAGACACATCAGTTCTCAGAGGAAATTTAGGTAACTCATTTCCAGAATCACTTGAGGTAGAATTTGAACTAAAAAGCTTTGCAAGACATTCTACTTTGTGGCAGATATCATCCCCTAAGGACCACTAAACAATGGTGGGACAGATGATTTACTTTTGCAAGAGATGTTATTATAGGTCCTCTAGAAGCCACTAGAACCAATTGACTGTGCAATAAGATATTCATGAATCTGATTTTGGTAGTTGTCGAGTGGAGAAGTGTTATTTGGAAGCACATAAAAGATTGGGAGGGCACTTCCAAGGATGTCTCACGGCAGATAGGTAGATTGTCCCGAACACAGACACCCAAGACCAAGCATGATAGTGGTATTTGCCAGGTGATCTAAACGATGGAGCGGGAGATACCATTCAACCATAAAATCAGTTGACTGAATATCAGAATAGAGCTTAGTCTCACTCAGAGCCATGATGTCAGGAGAAGATTGTTGGAGTAAAGATTCAACCTCAGGAAATTTACAGCGGAAACCATTCACACTAGTAAATGAAAGTGATAGATGTTTGGGTGTTTTCAAATGTACTAATTTAGGATTTGTAATCATTGGCATTGTAAATCATGTAATCAGAGAGGAAAGGCCCTACTGAAATACTTACAAAGCGCACACAATCGGAGAAGACCAAACAATATGCCCATTAGATAAGAACCTTAAAGTCGTAACAATGAACTTCATCGTGGCCTCGTCGAAGACCTGCTGCTATAGATTGCAGGGACACCCATCCAAGCGCTTCTTGGCACTACAGTCCACAACGCCATTATGCGACTGTTGATGGAGCAACCTCTCAAATGTAGCCAGCAAAGAGATTGGGCTCCTGTACTACCAGCAGGCCATGTAGCAATCAGAAAACTACTATCGATGCACCCTCAATGAAGATACCCAACAAGCAAGGATGGTCTCTCCTTTAATATACACAGAGCAAGCACTGTTACAGCAGTGCCACCAGTGCTCATTGGCTTAAGAGAGACAGAGCAACTACAAGGACATTCAAACCTGGGGATGGCCACATAGAGCCAAAACACTCCAGGAGGCAAAGAAGGGGTACTAGACCGGACGGATAACACCTACCCCTTAAGGCAATTTTTTGGTGAAGACCCAACCAAAGTTTATTTCTAGACACCATCTCTAAGAAGGCTACCAAAACATGTTGGACAAGGAGCCCTTTCTGGCCTCGAGACCCGCCGGACGCCAACCCGGTATTTTTTAGTCACGGACAGTTAGTTTTGGTTTGAGGTCAGAGTTTTCCTTCTCCTAGAAGGGTTGCCATCCAAGAGTAATGACCCCCCACCTGGCCATGGAGTAGACAGAAAAAAGAAATGGTTCTAAAGATTAGCCAATTACTTGTATATTTATATACTTATAGTCACACAAGATTATTTTTTATATAAACTATTTATATTGTCATATCATCATTATTATTATTATTTATTACACAAATTTCAATCTCTGTTATCTTGGCGTGTGCTTGAGGAACAAAATTCTTAGTTTTTCATCCTGGGTCAAAATATTGATGTCGTCTAGGAAAACATTGCTAACGAGTTCTGTCTACAAAGGCGGTGACAATGTCAAAAAGAGTATTCAAAGTACCATGTACAGCACTTCCATTCTTACTTCATAATTTGCTGAAGTTGCTCGCTCTATAAGCAAACCTTGTTGACCTTTTAATTATATTTCAGCTTTCTAATCAAGTCAGGACGACAAAACAAAGCAGTGACTCGCCATCTTCGCTGACTTAAGTATACAGGTTTTTCTAATTAATGCGACAGCCAAGTGTGTTGGCCAAGTGTGTTGGTTGACCACCAAATTGAGCAAGACCTCGATCAAGATTTAGTAACTTTGATCTGCAGGAGAATTTGCTGCAGACCATACACTGTAGATATAAGTGCCAAGTATAACGTTGTGTCCCATTCAAACATTACAAGCAAATTATTTTAGGTTCTCTCGCATATAATTACTGTAGTTTGCATCATCAAAGGATTCCACTTAAGAACTGCATCATGTAATTCAGGTACATCGACTTTGGAGGAAAAAATTTTAATTACTTTGACTGGCATAACAGTAGGGTATTTGCAAATTTCTGGAGAGAAAAAAAAACTTGAGTGCAGCTGTTCAAATTTCGCTTGCTTTCATCGAGCAACACTAAAGCCTTTTTTGTGAGCGAGGTTTCTCAAGACACAATGTATTATTCAACGACGCAGATGTCATACGTGTTACACGTTGTAAATTGGTAGTACTATGCAGTTATATACAGTTAAAGCTAACAAAAGGAGTTTTAATATCTAACGGAGTATTTGTATCTGTAGTGTATAACTTTACGATACAGATTCTGATCTGGCGCCAGCTTACTAGTTGCAAAGTGGACAGAACAACTATTTTAATGTCTCTCATTGTAACTGACCAACATGTATACCAACAGGGTTTGTCTTACACGGATCATACGTTAACTACAGTGGCTTGTTTCTATCCTGTTGCAAAAAAATAACAGTATTGGATACAGTGTCATTAGAAAAACGTTTTAATCTTGCCGGAGTATTGTGTACAACATGTCCTGGATGGTCAGAAGGAATGCTTTGATTTTAACTATATGCTATTCATTGGCATCAGTATGTGGATTATTGTTAAATGGTATCCTGATATTTTCAATCCTCCGAAGCCGTCATCTTCGCTCAAGAAGAGCGAATAAGTTACTTGCAAGTTTGCTCATTTCAGATTTTGTAACTTGTATGTTTAGCATGCCGTATCATCTTCTGAACTGGTATCCCAATGCCATATCTGGTGTGCTAAACGAACTATACTGTAAAATTACTCAATACCTTATATACACAGTAGCCTTCTCTTCAATTTTGTGTCTCACCTCAGTATGCTTTGATCGCTTCTTGGCCATCTTGTACCCGTTCTCGTACAGACGTTGTCTAGATGGACACTTGTACTCGATATTGTTGATATGGCCGTGGCTGCACTCGGCAGCATCAGCTTTGCCAGTTGCAATTGGAGATATGGTCGAGGTCAGTCATTACACTGGTTTTCCATGCAGTGCTAAATCATCATCTACAAGTGCTTATTACTTTATGATTGTGACACCCATAAACGTCTTCTTACCATGTGTTTGTATCGTGGTAACTAACCTGCTCGTATTTCGAGTAGCCAAAAGGCATTCTAATAAGATAGAGTCCCAGATTTCAGTCTTGGGTCATTATGTCACACGAGACACCAAGGACACTGTAAGTAGTGCCAAACATGGAAAAAAGCAAATAACACCTTCGACAAGTAGTGACGATCAGTCGGCTTCTAAATCCGTACTCTCATCATCTGCTAAGTCAACGAGCTTTACAAGTCTTATTTTCAAAGACAGGAAATTTTCACCTGCCACTACCTTGAACACAACTCGATCAAAGTATCGTAGCTCTGTTCGCTTTGCGGAAGAGAGGAAGACAGCGTTCTCAGTCTTGGCAGTGGTGATTGGATTTTTCGTGGCCTGGGTACCTTACTTGGTATCACGATTCCTGTACTTATTTGTCCCTAAAATTGTTGTTTCCAGCGATGTGCATACATATAGCACTTTCTTTGTGTTATTGCATTCTACATGGAATCCAATTATTGTGGTTTGTTTTAGAGGAGATTTGAGGCAAGCTGCCTGGAAAATATTTTACTCTTTTCGTTTTTGTAATACATTGTGCACTCATTTTTAGGTTTGTGTTATTGCATTCTACATGGAATCCAATTATTGTGGTTTGTTTTAGAGGAGATTTGAGGCAAGCTGCCTGGAA
>JANTCA010019118.1:11837-24400 GCA_024741275.1 Chironex yamaguchii
AATATTTTACTCTTTTCGTTTTTCTAATACATTGTGCACTCATATTTAGGTTAGGCCGTTAGGTAATATATGACAAGACAATTGTACTATTAACTCCTGTAAACTTGAAGTAACTGAGAAGAGTATTTTATGCACAAATATCCATATATACAAGCATTTTTCAAGTGCTTTTTCATGCTTTTCTTAAAGTTTTTCGAACTTTAATATATTCTCCTCTATTGCTTCTGTGATAGTCATGATTCTCGGGGAATTAAAGATATTTGAATTCCCTTAGATTCGTCAGAATTCCAAATTTCTTACTATCAATTGCAATCTGCCAAGTACATGGTGTAAGCTTTTGCGTCACTGTCATGCTTTGTAACGTATGCTTTTTAAGACCTGAGAAGGTATCGACCTACTCATTTTACAATAAGCGACCCAAATTCCATTGTTAGTCTCCTTTTTCGCTCTTCTCTTAATGACATTTTTAGAGACCCTTCCTACCTATTTGTAATGTCATTTAAGAAAAATAACAAAACACATACCTCCATGATGTATGACACAAATGATGTCGGTAAATCATTTAGCATTTTTCACCCCTTTAATCCTACAAATTCGTAGCAAGATGACTCCGTATTTTTTCTAATGACAAATGTCAAATCTTGATCTACCCCTCCCCCCGCCATTCCATGGAGATAATGTTAGTATAAAATAGTAAAATAGTTTTCAAGGCATTGATAACTTTATTTTGCGTTAATTCCGTTTAATTTCAACAGAAGCACATTCCCGGAGAATTCTAATCATGTCCCGACAAAATATCAGTATCGTTGTTTTCATCGTCTATTGATTCACAATCACTGTGGAAAAAATGTCGTTGCTTTAATAATTAAGAGAAATTAGGAGAAATCCGTGTGTCATCTTCGACAAAAGGCGCCCTTGTTCAGTAACTTTTTAGAACATCGACCACACCCCTCTCCCTCCTACCAGATGGCATCATGTACGTATGCCCCTTACCTTATAAATTTTGCATGTTGTGTTTTTAAAACTGTGTTTCGTTCATTCTTATCATAGTTTTGACTTATACAAAAATATTGCTGATTTTCTCCATTCAAAGAGCTCAACTTCGGTTTCAGTCCTGTCTTTCTCAGCTTAGACTACTGTTACAGTTTTCGCTTTAAAATGTTTTCATATTTTACAGAGATTGCTAAAAAAAGTGCGCAAATGTCGCGGAAAAGTACGACAGGACCGTAATTTATACTTGACTTTAGTTGTTACGTCATACACTTGTTTCGAGCACATTCCTCGTAATTTCTTAACGGGGTATACCAATTATAAGTCTACCGTAAAGAACATGCATTTTGTTCGCGCTTTGTAAACTGAATTGGCAAACAGCAAAGTGGTGCCTTGTCATTCTGGTTATTTCGTGTTATTCTAAAACTTATAGTTATTTTATTAACTATTTGATATACAGGCGAGTCTATTTGTCCGGTTAATTGTTGTCCTCGAAAGACGTTCAGAGAAGTTTCATTAAATTAGATTTTTAAGATGCAGCCACACCAGTTTAGTTAAGCCCGTAAGTACGTGAATCGGTATATTTGAATACGTAATAATAGAATTCATATAAACATTGTACGCATATAGACAGTAAGTAATTTCATTATACTCGATGTAATTTTTTAGGGTTGGTGTATAAGACAAGAGCTGTTCAGTGCAACTTTTTACGTGAAGAGTTTGCTTCATAACCATGTGAGTACGTCTCTTTTAACTGACGGCCAGAATAGATGTACATCGGAGGAGTGCTTTGTCTTTTGGGAGCTTGACAAACCCACAAGGTCTTTCATGAGACCTTTCATTCGTCTTAGTCGGTAGGGCTTATATCTAGGCAGTTAAATTTTAGACATTATAATACGGAAAAAAATATTTTACATACCCGCAAAAGAGCTGAAGTACACGTACACGTGGTCACTGACTGAATGTTGTGAAATCTACACTAAAATTTCAGTTCCTGGCACACCATGTATGCAGGTATTCTTTCAGATAACTTCAACCTTACGGTAACTTTGTGCTACGATCCTTATTGTGTGACCGTGCTTGTTTTTTAGAGAGGCTATTATTACCGACAAGTAACTTCTGATAGCAAAGGCTATTGTCTATACTTTTCAGCATTGGCTCCAGCTGATTTTTTCAAGTGTTTCATGATATTCAATTACTTGATACAATTTTGGTGTTCAAATCAGACACGATTGTATATTAAAAGAAAGGATTTAAAGAAATACACGAGTGAAAAGTAGTTGAATCTTTGTTATGCCCTTTCTTTTAGTTTCTTAGTTTTTCTTGATTGCTAATTTCATGCATTGAGATCTACATGAACAAGAGGTTAACATCAAAAGTAGGTACATTAATAAAAACAATATCTTAAGACAACCGTGGCATAGTGGGTAGTGGTTAGTGGTGTTGGCTTCCAGTCGGAAAGTCAGGGTTCAAACCCAGCTATCGGTGGTGACAGGAAGGGCATCCGACCTTAAATGTCTCGTGCCAAATGGAAGGCCTCACGTGGTGAGGCACCGTCAGAGCCTCAATAAAGGGAAAAACTGACCTAAAATCAAAATAAATCTTAATATAACAGAACGTAATAGAACACATCTCTCCTCTTATGGCTTTTCGGAGGTCTTGATCTAAAGGGTATTTCTGCTACAATACACATGTTTATGTGACAAGAAGGTTAAGTACCTCTAGCAAAATCTTGCTGGATTGCGGACTGTGCATCGACTGTGAGTCATTGACTCTCCTCAAGGTACGTCGTGGTCCGGTACATTTTGGTGTGGTTGTTCTTCTACTGCATAGGTCTTTGATCAGGTTGTTTCGTTTCTACATCTTCATTGTCACTATGTGTGATGTCAAAACTCTCTTTGCATAGGAGTTGATGTCGTTGGTTACGCCGTATGAGAGTGCCGCTTTCATTAAGCAGGCTATATGAGCGTGGATTGGTGGTGATCTTATGATGGTCCTTTATTTAAGAGCAATCTTTCTCTTCATCAGTGCGGATGCGAACAGTTTTACGAGCTCTCGCATCTTGCTTCCTTTTTCACAGAGGTAGGCGGCTAGAGAGCCTGGGGTATGGTTGCCCTTGGAATTCTGTTGTAAAGAAGGGAAATGGATAGGTTTGGACCCCCTGTCGCATCACGAGAGTTTTTTGACTGCCTGGATTCCTCTCTCCACAAGACCATTTGATTGGGGCAAATGTGGGGTGGACGTTTTGCGCACATAGTCTCATTCTGTAGCAAATGTTGTGCAGTGTCGACTAGTGTACTAAGGTCCATTGTCAGATTGAACTTCTTTTGATCTACCGTGTGGGAGAAAATTGCTTTGGTTTTGTTGATTACTGTCTGTGCTGACATATCAGGTATCATGGCAATTTCTTTAAAACTTGAAAAATAGTCTACCATTATAACAGTCGTGGCCACAAAAGAGATCAATACCCACTTTTACCCAAGGAGAATTTGGCATTCCATGTGACAGTATTGATTCTTTGGACTGCCTATTTCGATATGTTAAACAAGTAGGACAATTGGAGATTAGCTCAATGAGTTCACAGCTCATACGTGGCCAGAACAGTGCTTGACTTTTCTATGCCTAAATGACCCTGATGGCTAATAAATTTCATTGATGCCCACCGGGAAGAAGAAACAATTATTTGTTGTCCACGAAACAATAGGCCTTCATCAGAGACTATATCACTACATAGGCTCTAATATGGCTTGACTAACGGTGGTTTTAGATCAATCTTGGAAGGCCAGCTATGAGTTGTAAACTGAAGCAATTGCTATAGTACGTGATCCGTGCGTGTTTCCTGGTGAAAATGAGATAAACTTGAACTACTTAGAGCAGTGTTTCTCAACCCTTTCCCAGCCATTGCCCACTTCCCTGTTTGCCGAACCCCACATGTACCCCTGAAGCAGAAAGAAAACAAGAATGAAGAGGAATATTGTTTATGAATTCATATCATCAACAACAGTTCTAACAATATTCATAATTTGATAATGAGATTTTTACACATCCGTAAATGACATTCAAGATAAATCCTTTTGACATTCATGATTGACATCAACCAACATTCAGGAATATTGTTCTTACCTCCCCCCTTACAAAATTGAACCAATTTATCATAGATTTTTGTTGCTGGCAAGTAGGCATTTATATATCATAATTAAATTCTCACGTCAATCGACGTCAATTGTGATTGGTCCTTTTAAGTCAGAAAAATTCAGTATGAAGGTTGTGCTTGATGTCGTGTCAGACTTCTTATGTCTGGTGATAGTTTGGTGAGAAATAATCTCAAGTCACCGCGCTTCGAGATTGCGGGTCTGCTTCTCTTCTTAGTGAGGATCTCAACTACAGCAGAGAATCCCCGTTCAACGAGGTAAGACTTCGGGAAACTCAAAACATAAATCATTGCTGACTTCCATAATGTTGGGAACCTTTCTGTGGCGTAGCTTGAGAGGCCACAGTAATTTTCGTCTGAAAACAAAGCCTTGATCTCATCATCAGACCGAAGGTCAATGATATCTTCTTGGAGTTCAATGGAAACATTGTTATCAATATTACACGTCAATGGCCGCAAAACCCAATGGGGAACATTCAGATCTATCAAATCTTCAAAACGTTCTGTCATTTCTGCTTTTAAGTTCTCGAGATGTGATGAGTATTTCATGCACTCCACTTCCGTTACATTGTTGTTCAATAGATTGGGGAACTGCTGAGTTGTCCACGGCCAATATTGTTTTAAACAGCCCTATTTTTGTTATGAATGAGGTCAGGATGCTTTTACATTTCACTAGGGGCATCTGGTTTCCTTGTAACTTTTTAATCGACTCACTTAGAATTCTAAATAAATCGGAAAGGTAAGCGATGTCATTTTTCAGTACTTCAAACCTAGTGGCAATCTCTTGGTCAGATTTCCTCAGGAATTCTAAAACTGTGTCATACAAGGCATAGATGCGATTCAAACACGTCCCCTTAGAAAGCCACCTCACTTCTGTATGCAACAAAAGTCTTTCGAAATCCTCATCATTGCTACTGAGCAGCTGGTGAAACAGTCTATCACTTAATGAATTTGCTTTAATGCGATTAACACATTTGATGACAAAATCCAGAGTCCTATGCAACTTTGCACTCACGTTCTTTGTGGCAAGATGGTGTCTATGTAAAACACAATGGATAGCAATAATCCTGGTATCTCCTGTTTCATTAAAGCAATAAACCCGCAATGCTTTCCCACCATTGCAGGAGCTCCATCTGTCGCACACTGGATTATATTATCCATAGGTATTTTTATTCTCCTCATAGAAATGTTTTACTGCTTCGAATATAGTTGAGGCCCACGTATCTGTAGGGAGAGAAATTGAGAACACCATTTCTTCCTTGCTTTCCCCTTTGTAAACAAAGCGCACAAATCCCAATAAAAGGGCTTTGTTGTCTCTTAAAGTTGACTCATCCATTTGAATAGAGTGTTTCGTGCTCGACAAAATGCTGCTTGTGAGACAAATATTACTTTCTTGAAGCTACTGTCACACATGAAGATTCTCAATGAAACAATAACTAGAAGAATCAATCGCCTGATCCTTGAATGCGGTCACACGCCCCAGAAACTACGTAATGGTAACTGAACCAATCAGCACTGGTTATTCCTAGGAAATCCAGCTTGGTATTTTTAGAACACACGGACAGAGCAGCACTCATGAAACAATAGCATAATGTCAATTTAAAAGGCATGGCAGAAAACAAGAAGGTTTTTCTTATTAACTAAACTTAAGAATTTAAGTACTATCGTCAATTCCCGCTTACTACCCCCATTCGTCCAAATTGCCCCCCTACTACCCCCTTCGTCCAAATTGCCCCCCTTGGATGCTTCAATGCCCACTGGGGGGCAGTAGTGCCCCCTTTGAGAAACACTGACTTAGAGGCAAAGTTGAAAGAAATCAGAGACTACCATAGTTTATCCAGGAGCGAATCTAAATCAAAGTCACAAGTAAGAAAAAGGCTTGAATGCGTGGAGGGAATCGAGTGATAAACTTTGCAAAGACACTCGTTGGTGTTCATTATTAATGATAATGTGACGTTCAGAGAGATATTTATGTAAAATCGCACAGCTATACAACACAGAGAGTATCTTTTATTATTTGGGCATAAATTTTTTTCTGCATAAGTAACAGCCCTTGACTTATAACCAATTGGATGCCAGTCAGTATCACGAAGTTGTTCAATCATTGCCCCAAGGCCCTTCTTGCTGGCATCTGTGCGCAGACGAGCAAGTAAGTTGGGACTGTAGACTGCTAAAACTGGGGCAGTTGTTAACAATTGTTTAATTTCCTTTATAGCTATTAGTTGAGGTCCTTGCATGAGAAATACAGTATCTTTCTTGAGAAGAAGGCAAAGAGGAGCAGTAACTGTAGACAAATTTGGTGTGAATTTGCCAAAGTAGTTGACCATACCCATAAAACATTGCAGTTATTGTTTTATTAAGGGCACTGGGATGTCACTGATGGCATCTAACTTCTTGGGATTAGGTTTCACAACTTCGCAAGAAACTTTATGTCCAAGAAATTTCAATTCATTAACACCAAACTGACATTTGTCTTAAGTCAATTTTAGCCCACTTTTGGGTATACAGTTAAAAACATCACTAAGGAGCTGGTCATATTCTGTGCGAGAAATGCCCCGCACTACAACGTAATCCTGGGAGTTGGTAACAACACCTAAGTTACTGATTATATTTGCAATTTCCTCTTGAAACTTCACTGGTAGAGTGAATGTCAAAGGGGAGGCAAATATTTTACCAAATATGAGAAAGTCAGCAATAGTGTCATCAACGGGAATTTGTCAATTAGCCTAAAATAGATCAAGTTTGGAGAAAAATAAGGCATCTGACATTTGAGATATGATCTCTTTGGTTGTAGGAAGGAGATAGTGTTGCTGTTTAAATACCTGTACCTGGGACCTAAACAAACTCGCAATCTTCCATTGGATTTGTTGACAATAACCAGAGAATTGGCCTAGTCTGTTGGCTTTTCTATTTTTTTGATAACACCAAGGGATGCCATACGGTCTAGGTTCTCCTTTAATTTTGGCTTCAGTGCAATAGGAATTTTTCGTGGAAGCACCATGACAGGGTGAACATCTGGTTTTGATTCAACGTGGTATGTGCGATAGTTTGACCAATGAAGCTTTAAGCTTTGGCCATGGACTCAGTTTGTGACAGAGATGTTTTGAAATGATATTACACTGAGCACCTGTATCAATCTTAAAATGAATTCTCAGGCCAAGAGTTTTGAGGTAAACTGTCCATTGCAAAGAAGTATCATTGACAGTGTAGACATTTGAGGAAATACTTCTGGGTTGTGTAGACACAACTTGCTTGTTCTTAGTGTTAACAGTATACGCAAAGAAGACAATAATACGACTCAGTATAAATAGCTAAAACAGAGAACTGACTAGTTAACTAAAAACCGTCCTTTACACTGAGGTCTAACTCTGACAAACTTTCTACTAAACTAAAGAAAAATGCTCTCTCGCCTCTTTCTACAACTGACTTTTAGAATAAGACTTGATTTAGAGATCAGTGCTTCTTTCCTTGTTTGGTGTTTTAAGTGTGAGAAGTTGTGATGATCTACTTAGTGTACACGTATTCAGAATAAGAATCCTAGAAAGGAATGAACTTGTTGGAATGAGAATACATGTACTCTACATGAAATTTTTAGAAATTCAGTATCAAAGATCAATTTCGTGAAGAACAGTTTTTAATTAAACGTAAAATGAAAATAAGTGGTGCTACATTAAAATTCCAAGTCAGGTACTCAATTTCATCCAGTTTTGCTTAAAATATCGGATTTGAAGAATAAATACTAATAAATACTTTCGAGGTAGAAAAACAAACCTCTTGTAAGTGTATTCGTCTAAAAACAAGAACAATGTCACTTATTGATTATTGGAGTTGAACATTTTGACCTAGAATAACATAACTACTCCTTCCTGATCTAATTGTCTTAGCATATTTTTTTGCTTTTTTCTTATAAACAGACAAATCAAAATACACAGGTATGATTTACAGGTAAGCGCCAAGAGACCCGGTAAATGGAATATGCACAAGATTACTTCTGATTTTCAAGAATGCCTTTTTCGATGCTTTGTGCCAAAGAATGCAGTTGTCCTTACTATTGCATCGGAAAATGTCTGGTCTCAGTAAATCGTCATAAATCCCATGTTAAATTATCACTCAAAAGAGTGCCCTCAATAAACAATGTTCATGTAAAAGTTACTTATCAAAGTCAAGAACTACACAGGATTCTGGGTAAATACCACAGGATGTTAGGACTTTCGATTCTGGAGACAACCGGGCATCAACGATACGAAAATTTAACTTCCAATATTTATTTCATTGTTGAAAATGCAAAATGAAATCGAAAACATTTTGTCACTTACTATATGATTTGTGTAAAATCAAAGCACCTAATTATGCTAAAGACCGGTTGTTTTAAAACATCCCAAGGAACCTTAACTAAAGCGTCCCCACTAATTATTTTCCAACTATTGAGTTTAACATCTCTTTAACTAAACCTAACCCTCCACAGCTAAGCAAAATGACAAATTTGAAGTAAAATAAAGCACCTGCTGTCTGCTTTACATTGGTCTTTTGCTGTTCGACCGCAGCAATTGAAAGGATCAAATACAGCCGCCATCTTCTTGAACGTAGGGCAAAAAACGTCAAAGAAATTTCACTTGTAGGTAAATAAAATATGACCAGGTAGATAAGACAGCCTTAATTGATTGCACAGGGTCAAGTGATTATTGATTCAATTTTTGGAGCATTTCAAATAAAGACAGCTTTCTCAGCGTTGAACCATTTTGTGCTCTACAAGAAATCAAATCTGTTTTGACAAGTACATAACGACGGTACAAAAGTTGTGTCAGACAAAATAGAGACACCCTCTAACGACAGCGCGCCCATGTTTGTCAGATTTTAATGCAGTATTGTAAAAAGAAATGAACTGGAAGTTGCCGTACAGTGGAAATTCCATTTTCCTTTGCAATATTTAGCTTTTTAGTAACCTTTTCTTTTGCAATGTTAATCTTTTTATTACCAACAACATTCGTACGGGTTTGGAGCATCAACGAACGCTCTAATCCTGTGTGGTTATTATTACAACAGTAACACTCATACATGTATGACAATGTGACACTGTAAAGTGAGGAACTAAATGTCTTGAAGGCAATACGCAAATATGATTTCACATTCAAACGTTATTTGCAGTCGGGCATAGTATAGACGACAGTTGACTATTTCTATGGAATGAACTATTGTATAGTTCAGTCACTAGAAGAATTTGCTAATTAAGCCACTATGCCATTTGGAAAACGTCTTGGCAGTGTAGGCTTAGAACTGTGTCATGAACGTTTGGGACATCTTGGATACACTAGTTTGCTGAAATTCCGGGACCAAAACGTAGTTGAGGTATTTGACTGTGTGGAGTCGGCACTTTGCCTGGATTGCCTTGGCTGTGCTCTGGGCAAATTGGGTAAACTGCCTTATCCAAAGGGTGTATCAAAAAGGGACAAGAAGTACTAGTATTGGTTCACTCAGACGTTTTTGGCCCTTTAGATGTAAAGTCCAACAATTGAAATCCATATTTTGTATCTTTTGTTGAAGTCAAGGTATGCTGCCATATATTTGTTTAAAACGAAGAGTCAAGTGTTGGAAAAATCCAAGCGATTTCTTGCATGGGGAGAAAATACTGCTGAAAGAAGATAAAGTGATTTTTGCATAATAATGGAGGAGAATACTTGAATACTTACATAGAAAAGAATGAGGAATTCACCAGGAACATACGGTTGCATACTGTCCACAACAGAACGGCATTGCTGATATCATAAATTGGGTACTTCTAGGATGCTCAAGGGCTATGCTGCATCATTATAGCCTTCCAAAATGTTACTGGGAGCAGACTCTGCTCACAGCTGCTTATTTGCGCAACAGGAGTCCTACCACAGGTGTGGAAGGGATGGTGGCTGATACTCACGAGCCTTGTGCGGCTCGAAACCAGGGATTGGTCACCTGCGGGTCTTTGGATGTAACTATTATGTGTTGATTTCCAAGGACAAGTGCAATAACCTTGACCCCAGAGTGAAAAGTTGATGTTTTGTGGGCTACGATAGTCATTGGGAAGAGTATTTGGTCTACGACCCCATGTCCAAGAAAATTGAATTTACTTAGCATGTTAAATTTGTTGACGACAGTTTCAAACATTATTGTGACGTTACAATGCCCAAAAGTCTTGAACTGGATCTGATTTTCGAGACCAAAGATAGCAATTTCTTACGGAATGATATTGAAGATGTTGGGATTGGCGATGACATGAAGTGGATAATGATCGAATAGAAGCGCCAGAGAAAGCTTAGATGGTGGTCAGGATCACGGAAGACCTAGACAGCACCTTGTTTATCATTTTAGGTAGACGATAGAACGAAAATTTGTCTGGCAACGTAGTGTCGTATTCGCGTAAATTATTTTATTCTGCATCCTGTAGTCCGGATCCATGGCAGCCCCTCAGTTCAAACATGAATTCGTGGAGAATTTCAAGCTAAAACAATGTAACTGCAAAGTCGATTCTTTAGTCTAAATAAAGAGTCAAAATTTCAAATGATTACCATTGTCTATGAACAAATTTATGTTGGGTATGTAATAAAAAAAGAAAGTTTTCAAGTTAATCAAACGACTGGCAGGAGGCAGAGACAACAAGAAAGTGATTAATTTTCTTAGTTGGATATTTTCTTGACAACAGAACAAGCAATGGAAGTTAATCAAGACAGAAGAAGAGGTCATTGTAAGTTGATTCATTTATTGGATGTTGGCGTCAAAGATTCTTAAGTGCCTTCTGGTTTGTAGCAAAGTTAATGTTTTTGAGTTTCTCTGTTGTCTGTGATCTAAGAATAAGTCTCCAAAAAGCTTAGATCATATTCATTTCTGCTGTTGTAGAGGAATTCTTTAAAGTGCTTAATTCTTGTTTTTCATATCCATAGCTACGTGATTTTATACCGTGTCAAAAGAAGAGGTTGAGCATTAAGACGCATCATTTGTATGTTTGTATTATGTGACACAAATAAGCATAAGTTGTAAATTAACCGCTCTCTTTGATAAGTTAAAAGTCCATTCTGCAAGCTGACAACCAAGCGATAGTCCTTCAATTTTGCTTCGTATAGCGCCTCTTTATGCACAAGGTTACAAACTTTCATTTTGCTTAAAAATATTCACTCTCGCTTTTGATTGGTTTATAAAGTAAAATGCTATCGATTCAATTCCTTCTTAAATTTAGAGGTGTATCAGAAACGCTCTTGCTTCAGGTTTTTAAGGAATTTCAAATTTAGCAACACAAGAAGATTTTTCAAAACATTTCTATTCCACATACGATATACTTTTCACTATTGGCAAACAGGAGCTGATGAAGATTTATCATACTTTGCGTTGGTCATACTAGAGTAGAAAGTACATATCTATTCCTAAACAAGGTTTGTACTAATGTCAGTTGCTTCCTGGAAGACATCCCTGTTGTATCGACTCTTGGTTGGCATCAACAAATGTAATCAAATCCGCGATCATAAGCACACACACAAACTGCATGCGGAAGGACTATCACGCTTAGTTACATGAACAACTCATTGTTCATCGTCTACCTCCACTGAATGTCACCCTCAAGTGTTCTATTATTCGTGCCGTTTGTTCCCAAGCTCACACTCCCTAATCTCATGAAGGGTTGTCACGAATGGAGTGCCTGTATCATGGGCAGCTAAATACGTACAACATGATTACGATTGTGATGGAGATTAATGATTATTATTTACTATTGCTAGCAATAGTACTTACTGAGTGGCCCACTCATGACCAAAAAACTGGCATTAACCAATGCCTTACCTTTTATTTTGATATTTAGATAACTCATACACCACAGATTATTGAAAAGTAAAAACAATCATTGTTTCTTTCTTCCATAGTGTTCTTTTGCTTTCAAAGGGACGGTGATGTCACGCAAGATGGTAATTACTTAAAGAAGCGTATTCCTTAACCTAACAATTGTTAGTTAATTGCCCAATGCGGAGTTTCGACAGCGAAAGTTTTTATGCTGCAATCTGCCTACACTACAAAGCACAACATTGCATCTATACTGTTCTATCCAATCAATGCTGCTTACCGAAAAATCGACCAATAAAAATCCTTCCCCTCAAAGTAGTCTTTGTTTGGAACACGTGGTAAGGTGTTAACCTGTTTAACCTCAGTTTGATCACGTGAAAGTGAGGAAGAATATTTTCATGTTTCAAACCCACTGGATGCGACAGCAGAACAACAACATCAGCGCACGGGAATAAGCGGCCCCACTAGGTGGGACAATTATTATTATTATTATTATTATTATTATTATTATTATTATTATTATTATTTCAATTTGCACAGGCTGTTCGTATTGCCGATTAACTTCTCTTGGGCGAGCCACAACTAGCAGCCAAGGGCCAAGAGGTTTCTTTCACCTTACATCTCC
>JANTCA010019129.1:0-24400 GCA_024741275.1 Chironex yamaguchii
ATCTCGAAATGAAAAGTCAGTGTCATTAATCCACGATCTGACCTTGTTACAGACACATTCACACAGCTTCCACACAGTTTATCGTTTCTTTATTGCCCGAATTTTTGGCGTTTTGCCCGAATATTTTCGAGACTGGGGGGTTGCCGCCCCCCGCCCCCCGATTTGTACGCCTATGGGCATCAGCTACAATGGAAAATATATTCAGATGGACTTCCGTGGAAGGTGAGACATAAACAACTTCCTTCCAATTATGACAATAGCTTCTCTAGACTGAAGAGCCAAATGAACAAACTGAAAGGACAGCCAAAAACATTAGGGGAGCGTAATAAAATCATAAAGATAAGATCAAGTATATAGATTCCGAATTTTTTGCTAAAATGCAAAAAGCTTCTTTGTAGATGATTTGTGCTTGTCAGTATGAACAGTTGAAGAGGCTAAGGACATGCGTAAGAAAGCTAGCACAATAATGGAGCGAGCCGACTTTAAACTGCACAAATGGAAGACCAACAACCTGGAAGTGAAACAGTTTCTTGCTTAACATAACAACAGAGTTGATAATGTCTTCGAAGTAAAAACATACACTGAACAAGCACTGAATGTCAGATGACAAGTCGAAGGTTTTAGGCATTGTTTGGAATGAAGACAAACCAATTTTGTGACAGAGTTGAGAAGGGTTTGGGCTCAGATGTCCACACACAAAAGATCACTGTTAAGTTCCCTGGCTAACGTATTTTGAAGATTTGTAAGGCAGAAGGTCATGTAAATACGAATGGTATTTTACTATTTCATAGAAAGTGTTGTGTTCTTTTTTTTATCTAGTGTTGCCATGAGAAGATAAGGAGACATTTAGTTAATGTCCTCACACAAGGGTTAACTGTGTTTAAAAACAGGATACCATAAACATCGTAAGTTGGAACTGAAACCCATGCATGAAACACTTGACTGCAATGAATTGAACCGGCTTCCTTATGTTTAATTCTTTGCAGTTATAACAATATTCGAAAAGTTCCTTAGGGATTTTGTCTTTCGTAGTACAAGTTTCTTAAGTGTCTCGGCCTTCTACATGTCAGTTCCTTATAAAGCGGTTCCTTGCAAAAAGCCGTGTACATCACTCGTCTATGGGATGCTGACGTCAGAGAGCACATGCCACCTTTTTTGTGAAAAGCGTGAGCAAAAACCAACGCTATCATATGTTGCGCCTGACTACCTCTCTCTTGAGGGAGACGAATTTGGTGGGGAAGCGAGTTTATTAATGTCATTAAATTAAAAATAAAGTCATTGAAGTAGGTAATAAAAATATTTAGACCGTTTTTGTTACAGATATGAAACAGAAGCCTTGCATTCAGTTTCTTAATACTGTAAATCTGGATTCACTGAATGGATTTTATCGGTCTAAATTATACCACAGGGGATTGGAGTTTCGCTTCTGTTTTGCGATTAACGCCGCAAATAATCTTGATGTGCTAAACTAGCATGCTCATTGAGCTATCCAATGCCAAGAAGTGCCAAAGGTCAAAGTTATTGAATCATTTTCATTCATGCCCAATTCATACTAATGTAAAGCATTAGCCTTGTAGCTGAATAGAATTGCTGTTTCCTGTCCCTTGTGTTTAACTCTTTCCTTCTGGGTAGTAGTTATGATGTTGTTGTCCTTCAGAAAAAGACAATGACTAGCGAAGGAGACGGAACACTGGATTGGACAACGTCCACCACTGCCACACTTATCGAAATACAAGTTTTAATAGAGGTTGTCTGAAGCAGTGGCGGTTTTAGGTACTGTGGGGCCCGGAGCCAAAATCATCTGCGGGGCCCTTTTTTGAAAATTTTTTCTTAGGTGCGGGGCCCTTTTTTGGAAATTTTTTCTTATGTGCGGGGCCCCGTCTGGGTTACCAAAAGCGCGGGGCCTGGGGCCATGGCCCCCGTGGCCCCTACCTACAACCGCCACTGGTTAGAAGACTGAGTCTCGTGTTATTATCATGGTATCCTTAGGCAAACTTTTTGTTTTCTTTAGTTTCACCAAACTTGTCAACAACTTCGTTTAGTGAGAAGACACTGAGAAGACATAAAATTCAAATGTTGATTTGCCATGTAGCAGACATGCGGGGAAACAACGGAATTACGTTGCTGTCATTACTTGGGAATTAGCACTTGCCTCGAATAAGAAGACTTCTTACAAACCGACTAAAACCTTGTTTCCTGTAAGTAGCGAATCTCTGCTCTAACGTTTAATATCCCAGCGAAACGTGTACAGTACCTACAAAACGTTTTCTAGGACGTTTTTTAAGGGATGTTTTATGGGATGTTTTTAAGGGAGGTTTTCTGGGATGTTTTTAAGGGATGTTTTCTGGGATGTTTTTAAGGGATGTTTTATCGGATGTTTTTATGGGATGTTTATGAGATGTTTTTAAGGGATATTTTATGGGATGTTTTTATGGGATGTTTTATCGGATGTTTTTATGGGATGTTTATGGGATGTTTTTAAGGGATGTTTTATGGGATGTTTTTAAGGGATGTTTTATCGGATGTTTTTATGGGATGCTTTTTAAGGGATGTTTTATGGGATGTTTTTAAGGGATGTTTTATGGGATGTTTTTAAGGGATGTTTATGGGATGTTTTTAAGGAATATTTTATGGGATGTTTTTAAGGGGTGTTTTATGGGATGTTTTTAAGGGATATTTTATGGGATGTTTTTAAATGAAGTTTTATGGAATGTTTTTAAGGGATGTTTTATGGAATGTTTTTTAAGTTTCCTCAAGGATTAAGCTTGGGGGAAACTAGAAAAAAACCTTCGATCAAACATTTTGTTGGCTTAGTGTCACCACCCTTTCTCACAATTATGCTTAGTGGCAGTTGTGGCACCAGAGGAGACAGGGGGCTGTAGCTTGCCATCGGGGAACGTTAGCCCCCTCCTCGAGGAAAAACTTAAATTTCGTCAGGAAAATTTCTAACCAAAGAACTCCTTTTCTGATTGCAAGCAGGGCCTCATTTTCTTTTTGTGTTGTATTTGATGTCTCGCACCTTTGTTGTGCGTTGAAAGGTGGTCTTTACAATTGCTGTTAATGAAGTGCTGAACTGTCAACAATTTTGATTAATCATGGTATAAATGATTGATTAGTGTAAATACGTAATTCAAGTTGACCATGATGACAAAGGTCAAATTTACTGCCAATTTACAAGCCGTTCTTTGCACTGCGTTACCACATACTACTTAAACAGCCAATTATGTAGCCTCTTTGTCGGGGAGCCTAGCCCCTCTTCCAGGAGCCTACCCCCTCGTCGGGAAATCCCGGCGCCACCCCTGCTTTGTGGGAAAACACACCATTCAACTGTTGTTTCGCCATATTGCAAACATGCGGGGAAACAACGGAATTTTGTTCGTGTCTTTAATGGCGAGTTAAAATTTGTCTCAAATAACCAGACAGATATCATTTTGCTTTATGCAAACAATAGTGGTAGAGGGAAGAGTTGAACAAAATGGCTTTCTAGACACTAAAACGAAAAAGAAGAACTCAATGATGTTAACCACGAACCTGTTATCTGAGTTCCACGTGGTCCTGATAGCCCATGGATTGGCAAACGGGAGAGAAAGGTGCATATGCTGTGAAAGGATCGACAACAAAAAGACTCACAGTTGACCTTCTCTCGTGTTGTAATTAATTATTCGGATCACTGTTACCTCCTCTGTCTCTGAGGTGTCAACTGGCTTTTTAACCAATTTCAAATTTTTAAATACAGTTATTTGGTATGAGAAGTATTTTTGCTTACGTATATCATTACAAGTATTCCATGTCTTCAGTAATACACATTTCAGAGATATTTACATTCATCATCATAATTGGGAAACGCAGTTACACAATCAAGTATTTTGAATTTAAAGACACAGCGTTTGAACAGGGAAAAATGAGACACTCCCCCAATTTGATGCATTACGCATCTAAGATCATTCACCTACTTAATGACAGGAGCGCTATTTTGATCGTCCACATGGTCGTGAATAAATTGTTCTGCAGCTACAGCTTCATTTCGTTTAGGACGTTCAACTGGTTCGGCCATTGATGAGCTACTTTCCACTGAGTCACAGTTTAGTTCCAAAGGGTAAAGATGCTGTACAGTTCGCTCTAGGGATGACTTCCCAGCACTATGATATACAACGCAGACAACTCTATCTTTCCCTGGAATCAACTGCGTTACAATGCCAGTCTTTCAATTGTTGTTTAGAGTGATATCCACATCAAGAAGTACAAGCTCTTTCCAGTTTTGCGTAGATCAACCCATAAATTAAAACAAAGACTGCTTAACCAGGCCAATTATCTGTTCAAACTGGACACCTCACCATGGTGCCCTGCTTAGGTTAAACTGGCACCTAATCGTCCTCCTTGCTAGGAAGTCTAGGGTCCTGCATAATCTACCCCAACGACTTGAATAGCTCGTGTGCCTCTTGTTCTATCCAAAGGAAGATTTCCAATTACGAGTGCAGGGCAAGCAATAGCTCTAAACCTCCTGCACCCATGGTATGTCTTGATAATTTTCTTGATCAGGTGACAAAGGTGAAGTATCCAGTACTTCCTTTGCACCTCAGTCATAGTTTACCCTACCCCTCCCCTGCAGCATTTGTAGCTTCAACCACCAGCGTCTCACTTAGCAATGCACCAGTAGGTAGATAGATAGGATAAGCTCAACATAGTCGTCCATAACATATGTAGATACCCTCACCATCTAGCTGCAAGTTAAGTCATACTTGGTCATTCTTGAATGTTGTAGTGCTTATATATCTCCACTCAATATTCTCTTTGGTATGAATCTTGTCAACTCTGTTTTTGACGAAGTGTCGATATCTTCGCTCTCCACGTATCCAATGCAGAAAAGTGGTACTACCTGACCATGCCACGACATGGTTGACAGGCAACCAAGCAATTGCTGATTGTGTTTGTGGCCATGTGGGCTGTAATCAACTAAATAGTCGATAATTTGAGCATAAGATCTGTAGTGACACTGCTCCACCCTGGGAAACTACTACATACATCACTGAACAACATCCATTTAAACTGGCATCTCCAAAGCTGTGAAGATTTATGTAGTCAACTGGAGCTTGGTATACTGGAATGGATCTTGGCACATTCACCTCTGTCGGTAATTTCTGTTGCTATCGTGTCCAGCACTCCTGCAATTTCTTTGACAATGGAGTGTCCTAGACTAAATTAAGTTCACAGGCTTCTTGAAAAATCCTTTTCTCCCATAAAGTATGCCAAGTGGATCATAGACAGAGGCCAGGTACTAAAGAATCCCTCATTTTGTGGCTTCTACACTTTTCTTCGGCACCTGGACAGCTAACTGATCCCATTTCAATCCCAGAATACTTGGTGTGGTACAGACATTTTCCACCATCTGCTTTGCATAGGTCGTTTCTATTAACACTTCAGGTCTGTCTCTCTCAGATCCCAGGCTTGATATGTTTGAGTGCCACTTGTTAAGCTCAAATCCTGCTCTCTTTAAAAGAGCTATTCTATTTCTCTTGAAGTAAGCATCTCATCAACTGTATGGCCTCCAGTAATGACATCGTCAATGTAAATTGCTTTTCCTGATCTCCTGTGTTGTTTCTGCATAGTCTCTTTTGCATGCCTCCAGGCGACTGTCTTCTATTGCTCACAGCAGAAACGGCGACTGGATAAGCCCAAAGAGAGAAGGATCACCAAGGTTAATATGAGATCAAGATGAAACCAAGATGAATCGAAGAACATGCACTTCTTTGCTGCTTCTGTCTCTCACCAGTAAAAACGTAATGCATCCCAATCATCCTCTCGCATCCGCAAGGAAGGCTTGCTTGATATCTCCTGCATAACTTCTGTTGAATCCGGTTTCTTGTCAAAGCACCCCACAACAGGGTTTGTAGTGGTCCACCAGACTCTAAGCATTCATTCAGTGAAAGACTTTGTGAATCAGGTCTTGAGGAAGCATCATACACAATTCTCAACTTTGTGCTTTCTGCTACACATTGGACATTAGGTTTATGGGGAATGTAGAATTCCTTTCCAACTGCCTGTTCTTGTGCTATGTCTACAATTCCCTGTTCCAGCTGCTCTTTGATCTTGTCATTGTATTCCTTGAACAGGTCTGGATCCCTTTTCAGCTTGCTCAGGAGGTTCTTTAAATGTTCAATGACGACTTTCCTGTTGTTTTTTTAGGTTAGGATGACTTTCCGTATAAGCCTTGTCTCATACTAAACTCTTTTACTACATTGTCATATCTTGGGTCAGCCAAGGTGGGCAATACGTTTTTCTCAACCTTGCTTCTACAGGTAAACGGAATTCACCATCAACTGAGACAACATGAAGTCGATTTTCGAGAGGCTGTATGCATCAGCATCTCAATCTCCTAAAGTTCTCGATGCACTGGTTTGCTCCTGATTTGATCAATCAGTGTTGACGAGACATAACTGCTTCGGGCTCCAGTCTCCACATATCGGTGAATTGGTTTTCCTGTGCATTTTGCAACATTGGCTCCCTGTGCCATGGAAAAGAAACAAGCCAAGGTAAGTTACCATTTACACTATATAAAACAATCCTCCATCCTGAAGTTTATAGATAATTGTCCAAGTAAGATGGGCGGGGCCACTCCCTTCTTGAGTGTCTCGGAACAGAGAATGCAACTGTTTCACCTGATGCGTCCTCAGGGAAACTTGCTGTGGAAGTGGAAACATTTCCTTTGGCAGCTGAAGACCGAGTTTTAATCTCCACTATGGCTGGACCATCACTGTCTTTGAGCTCCACCCCAGATGAGTGTATGCTTGCAACTGGTGTCCTTACTTCTTCATTGTGTACACGCTCTGGAGAGCTCAATAAATCAGGATACAGAGTTTCATCTTCCGAACGTGCTACAATCTGGTCAGCATGTCAGTGAAATACACGACCGTCGGAAGTGAGCACTTGGCAATTAAAGTTCCCTTTTGCTGCCACTATAACTCCAGTCATCCATGTATCCCCTAGTCCATAATTTCTTATATTAACAGGCTGATCAGGTATAAAAGAGTGGTGCTTAAGTGAAGGGTTCATTGCAAACTACGTCTTGCAAATTGTTGATATCATATCTGGACAAGGAAGGGACAAAGCAGACCTTAACTTATGCCCAGTAATAGTTCAGCAGGAGAAACCCCGGTGGTGGTCTGAGGGGTGATCCTACACTTGAACAAAAATCTACACAAACGAGTTTCTACATCTCCATCCTTGAAGTATTTGAGGAACTCTTTTAAGGTGCAGACCATACGTTCTGCTTGCCCATTTGATGAAGGATGATAGGGTGCTGTAAAGATTTGGCATACTTCATTCTTGGGAAGAAACTCACCAAACTCTGAGCTTGCAAAACCTGGACCATTGTCGCTTACCAAAGTATGAGGTAAACCATGGACCGAAAAGAGTCTCCTTAACACCTTTATTGTATGCTTAGCATTTGTTGATGAGATACGTCCTCTACTTCTACCCACTTCGAATGGCTATCTACCACCACAAGAAACATTTTACCATGTACTGGACCAGCATGATCAATGTGAACTCTTTCCCAAGAATACACTGGATCTTTGACCGGACTTGTCTGATTCAATCTACATACCTCACAACCTTTCACTACTGCTAATAATTTAAAGTACTTCCAAAGTTATAGTGCTCAGACAGCCTACATAACTCAGCAAGATAATCATTAACAGATTCACGTGATTCCCAATCCCTTTTGTAGCAGTCAAATCGCCTTGCAATTATGTTCAGAGTTGGACTAAGATGCTCACTCAACAACTGTACTAGTTGACCATATCTTTTGCTTTTGGTATTTATTCTGAGCTAAGCTTCATAAAAGTTTGTAAGCAGAACCTCCTATGGTCGCCATAAATGTTGATTTCATTAAATTCTCGGAAAAGAAACAAGCCAAGGTAAGTTACTATTTACACTATTTACAGTAGGTCTTTATCTCGGCACTTAAAACATCCTCTACTCTTGGAATTGGTTGGCTCTATGTCCCCCTATGGGGCACTGAAAACACAGTCTTTTGGTCTTGACAAGTCTTTCTCTGATATCAACATCTTGAACAGTCACTCAGCTTGTGACCCACTTGCTGAAGGTAGATACAGAAACCTGGGTTGGCTTGGATGGTGCTGAGAGACTTCTTGGATTTTGTTTGTTCAATTGTTTTGCATCAGCAAAATCCCATTCTTTCCAATTGCCATCACGTCGTATGGGATCTGACCTAATTGCTGCAAGCTTCTTCAAAGTGTGACGGACATACACATTGATCTCTTTCAAGTTTCCCATCATCTTCAAGGCTTGTACGCTGGTCACCGGTTTTTCATATAATTTTTTTATACAAGCTGGGCTAGAGTTAGCAATGGTAGGCAGCTGCATAATATTTTGAATATGAGCATTTGCAATCTCACTGGTCTGTTCATACTTTATCAGGGGAATGTTCTTTGCTTTCCTGTAATCGATGACAGAAAATGGTAGTCCACTGATGCATGCACATTTGTTCAGACCAATTCCTTCAGGTAGGAAAAGTTAGTTACATCTGCGAGGTTGGTCCTGTCAATCTCATCTTGGAACTGCTTCCAGAATCTGAACCAATCTGTATCTGTGCCATTAAACCTGATGATTACTAACTTTGGTAGCTTAGCTCAGATGACGTTTCTTCTTACATCTCCTGGTCCACTGTCATCTGGCTGGTTCCCGAGTTCTGACTGTAGAGATTCTAGCTGCTTTTCCACTTGATATTGATGCTTCATCTTTTCTTTCAAGTGCTGTCACTCACTTAGTTTCAGTACATGTTAACAACAGAATAAGCTGTTGATCAAATCTTCCACACCACTGGTCAATGCCATCTTTACTAAGGTCTGCCTTGAAACCTACATCAATGTGTGCCCCTTTGTAGCTATACTGTTTCTTCAGGCAGTTTTCTAACATCTGAGAATATCGATGTAACTTCCTCTGCTTTCCTCTAAGGATGACATCTTCGGTTCTTTTACTGGTGTAGCTGAGAACTTTCATTCCACTCTCGATATCCTTTGTGATGATCTCCATAATCATTTCTCCTAAGACCCCTCGAGATAACAATGCATCACTTATACTACTTGTACCACGACCTATGGGCCCACCAAGTCACTGACATATCAGTGTCAGAAAACACTACATTTCTAGTCCGTTACTGCAACCCAAGCTTTGGCTAGACAACATTACGTTTGTACAATGAACCTGAAAATCAAGCAACTAATAGATAAGTAGAAAGCGTGTAGTCACATGTTTCAACAATGGTCACTTCGTACTTTTCTTTCTATCGGCTTTAAGTACCCTCTTGACAGACTTAAGTTCGCCTCTTATCTCAATTTACAATTGCAATATTAAACAGCATACCTCTCCACATGAAAACAAAGCCAGTGAATAGTTTTCTTGGTCCTGGTAATCGTCCAACTAGCCATTCGTTTGGCCAACTTGACTTTGGCAATGCTTGTACAGGAATCCAAAACTGTCAGTCTTCTCGAATCCATAAGTAGTGAAGTGTTTCTTCTTACTCTTGAATCTTCTCTTTAAGGTAGGCTCTCACTTGAATGACTTTTCGATTCTTGTTTCCTTGTAATATCTCTCCGGGGCCTCCACTTTTGTTGTGCACAGTCAACATCAAAAAGACTCATTGGGCTCACCATTACGTCCTCTGAGGTTTTAGCAGGTTCTTTAATCAATTCTTACTTCTTAAATACAGTCATTTGGTATGAAAAATACTTTTGCTTATCTATAAAATTACAATTAATTCATGTTTGGAGTAATATCCATTTCATGGATATTTACATTTAACGTCATAATTGGCAAACACAGTTACACAGTGAAGTAAGCAAGAGTTCCCGACATCCTTGATTTTGACATCATTGTATTTTGAAATCAAAGTTTACAGACACATCATTTGAACAGGAGAAATTGCAACACAAGCTAGCAAGACAGGTAGATTATGAAATACTTATTGTCACTTTGGCAGCCAAGAAGGTAAAGAAAGATAAATATTTAGTTTTTTTGTTTTGGGCTAATGAAGAAAGTATGTCTGCAAAACTTTTCATATGTACACTGGGTCCCCTTTCTTTTACTTGTTTTGCTTGCAGGGAGCCTCGTTTTCAGTTTTGCACCGGGGCCTCTTAAACCTCATGGCAGTTCTAGAGGTAAGCATGTTTTTTAATTGTGCCAAACTAGGTAAACTGTTAATTCGATGGTGGCTTATGAAAACGTTTGAAGCTATTATGTTTATCGAAATTTGGTTTTCTCTTGGACTTATAGGGCTGTCAGTAAAAGACTCTTGGAAACAACTTTTATACTTGTGCATACTCAGTATGAATGACAGAGTCGGGTAAGGTATTCATAGTGGCAAACAGTGGTTGAGCAGAGTCCAGGAGATATCCGTTGAAAATTTGCAGGGTGAACAAGCCCTCTAAGCAATTTCTTGCGACCAGTGGTGGCATGTCCAATGATGCAGGTGAGGTAGTGCCCCACCAGTGATTTTGAGCAAAATATTATTTTTATTTAAGAAACCACTCACGTTTGATACTTAGACAGTTTATGTAATCCAAGCTCATAATCCACGTTATACTTAATTTAATCCATAAAATCACTTTCATTTACGGGGATAATTTGAAGGAAGTCCGCCCACTATTTGTCATGATGTCTGTTGAATTGATCAAAGGTCAACAGCAAATTGATGAATTGAGGAGAATTGAGTATTTAATTTCTTTGGACGGCATGCCCCGAAAGACAGAAGTTGTAGCAAATCATTTGATCCATTTGAATTCTGCATCCAATCTGTTGCTACTTACCGATTTGTTTACAGCAACTAATTGCATCATCATTCAGGGCACTTGCTTATGTGCTCCACTAAATTTAATGCAACTTTAAAGAGTGATAGACTTGATGTCTTATTGGCCATTCTATAGCAGAGCCATTTCATTGGCTGAAACTCCGTTGTCATGAGAAATGTGGGGCAAACTCTGTAGAAGTCCTGTAGAATTTTAGGTTCATTTTCGGTTTATGTTTATAGGAAGTCACAACTTTATGTGCATACTTCTGGTCTCGTAAAATGTGATTTTAAACAATGACAGACAAAGGGAATGACAGATCAATTCTTGTTATACATCATTCACTCACTTAGTTTCAGTACATCTTCCAGTTTGGAGTTGCATTGCTCCAAGAGTGACACATGAAGAATATGTTGTTAATCAAATCTTCCACACCAGTGGTCAATGTCTTCTCCACTAACATCCGCCTTGAAAGCTGCTTCAATGTGTGTCCCTTTGTAGCTATACTGTTTCTCCAGGCAGTTTCCTAACGTTTGAGAATGTTGTTGTAACTCCCTCTGGTTTCGTCTAAGGATGGCATCTTCAGTTCTTTTGTTGGTGTGTCAGGAATTGGATTAAAGAAATCGAGGACAGATAAGAGACAGTCGATTATTGATATTTTTAGACTTTGTGTAATTACTACGTTCTGTTATCTTGTCATCGTTAAATTTAATCTGTCTGTTTGTTTGTGTGTGATGTGATTGTTGCTATAGTATTACTTGTGCATTTTGCTTGCTGTTATAATAGAAAACAGTTTAGGGGGCGTCATGGCATAGTTTAAACATTGACGTTATGGAATAATAACATTACGTAAAATGATTATGTAATGTTTCTAAATTTACATCATTATTTTGTACAAGTAAGGAGACTTGACCTTGAAATTCAGTCAGCCTGGACATCGAGTGCAAGGTAATCAAGAGGAATCTTTGACAGTTGTGAGTCAATATTGAGTCTTATATCAAATATACAGTCCTCTATTCTAAAGCAGCATTGAATTCTTTGGTGCCAAGATCTACGAGTCATTTTTCCTACAGGTGAAGCTGAAAACTTTCATGACATTTTATATGTGATGATCCCCATAATCACTTCTCCTAAGACCCCTTGAAATAACAACGGATCACTTGTACTGCCATGACCGATGGGCCCACCAAGTCACTAATAAATCAGTTGCACAAACCAATACATTTTTAGTCCCTTACTGGAACCCACGCTCTTTTTAAAAAAACAGAGAGGTTCAAATAATTATGCTTAATGGTTCTGCAATTAACAGCTTTGAAGTACCCTTTTGACATACCTAAGTGCTCCTCTTATCTCAAATGACAATGGCACTATTAAACAACATGCCTCTCCACATGAAAACCAATCCAGTGAATAGTTTTCTTGAAGGCAATGTCCAACAAACAGTTCCTTTGGCTGGCTTCTGCAATGCTTGCACAGAAACTCAAAACTGTCGACGGTCTTCTCAAATTAATATGTAATGTAGCGTTTCTTCGTCCTCTTGACTCTTGTCTCTAAAGGAGGCTCTCACTTCAATGATATTCCTATTCTTTTTTTCTTGTAATATCTCTCCAGGGACTCCCCTTGTGTTGTAAATGGATTAATAACAAAAAGACTCACAGTTGATTTTCTCTCACTGTTACCTACTCTGAGGTGTCAACTGATTTCATAATCAATTTCTACTCCTTAAATACAGTTATTTGGTATAAGAAATATTTTTGCCTACGTGCAAAATTATAATTATTACATGTAATATACATTTCATTTAGCGACATAATTGGGAGAAGTTACACAATCAAGTAATCAAGAGTTTTTGACATAATTGATTTTAAGTCATTGTATTTTAAATTAAAAAGACACAGCGTTTGAACAGGGGAACATTTTTAGGGACATTATCTTGTTTATTTCTGCAGAAATTACAAACAAAATTCAGAAAGATGCGCAAACCAATGACAACATCAGAAAGGCGTGCACTTACCTTGAGATTTTTAGCTACTGGTGACACATTTCTGTCACTGGAGTACCAATTTAAAATTAGCCAAAAGGCAATCGCTTACATTATTGTGGAAGTTGTTGATGCAATGTTTTATAAAGTAAGGAAAACATCTCTCGTCGACAGCTGATTGGGGAAACGTCGAGAAAGATGGAATTTTCCTCACTGTGTTGGGGCAATAGATGCAAAACATGTCAGGATTAAAGGATGTGGTCTGGGTTCCCAATACTACAACTATAAAGGGACCCATTCGATATTTATGATGGTAATAGCTGGCGGTAATTGTGAGGTGATATGAGCCGATGTTGGGGCTTCAGGGTTTCAGATGTAGCTGTTTTAAAAAATTGTGAATATGGGAAAAAATGTTGGAGAATGAATTTAAGTTGCCAAAACTAATACCTCTCCCCAATTGGACACAACCAACACCTTATGTATTAATTGGAAACAATGCATTTGCCTCATCACGCAAACTAATGAAATTTTATACCTCTCAAAACATCTTGAACATCTATGTAACAATCGTTTTTCAACAAGAAGACGAATATCAGAAAACGTCTGTGGGATCCTTGCTTGCCGTTGGAGAGTGCTTTTAACAACTATAACCCTGCATCCAAGAAAGGTATAGCAGATTGGTCTAGAAATTGTGTCACTGCATAATTGGCTGATTTACAGAATTTGCTACATTACTCAGAACATTGTGGACAGAAATCATCCAGATACAAAAGAAAGTATACCTTGGACGTGATGAAGTGGGATCAACAGAACAAGGTGTTTTGATACCATTGCAACCTTTGTAACGTGCAAAAAATCCAACAATTGAAGCAAAACGAGTTCGTGAAGAGCTTAAATAGTAATTTGATTTGGAAGGAGCTGTGCCATAGGAGTGGAATCTGTGCATTTAGAGTGAAGACTGAACTGACATATTGATAGTTAATTTATGATAAATGGTTACTTATGATGAATTATTGGAATGAAAATCAATAATTCGGACAGAGTCAATGAACTCCTTTTTGAATCAAAACACTTCTAATTAAAGTGCTTTTGCATATTTGAATTTGGTATATTTGAATAGTACAAACAATAGCAACAAGACAGTTATAGACTACTGAACCACGGTCAAGGGTGAAAGGGCCACAGAAAAGACAGGATCTTACAGAAAAAACAAAGTGGATCTACATCTTAGGATATGTTATAATTGTCAAGCAATATAAAATGTCATCTTGTCTCAAAAAAGCCACTTTCTTTTCGGCTAAATATTGAAAGTGAAATTATGTTTTGAAAATCCACCAATGATGAGAGATTTGCGGACTTTTGGGATTTTATATATCCAGACGGTGACCTGGATCGATCACAAAATTTTATGCGATCTCACTTGGATCAAGAGTGATCATCTGATATCTTTTCACGAGAATCCGTTCAGTAGTTTTTGCGTAATACTGCTGTCAGACAGGCAAAAAGACAAACAAACGCCGTCGAAAATACTACCTCTACGGCAGAGGTAATAATACACTGTAGATAATATCACATCAATGCAGATTTTTGGGAACTTTGCAAAGTAAATACAGAATTCTTCCGTAAGCATATGTCAGTTCTGGCCCCCATGAAAATGATTGTTAAACACTTACCTGCTTGGTAATGATGAAATGAGACTCTCTTGTGCACTGCAGCACACAGACGCTGATGACACAAATGAGTTAGATCCACCTTGTTGATGGCACTCATTCCCTCGACTGGAACTAACCTGTTGGCTTCCACCCATCTCTGCTGACTGTGCTAGTATATTTGAAATGGAAATGAAATGGGTATGTTTTGGAAAGGTCTGGGTTGTGGAGTTAGCTGATTGCGTTGTTGGTGAAGTGGAGTGTCCTCTATTTTAAACGGAACGCCCCCAATACCTTTTCTGAAGAAACCTCCCAAAAATCGATTTAGTGGTGTCGTAAAAAAGCTTCCTTGATGCTTTCCTCTGTTTTATTTCAAGTATGCTCCTTAAATCGTCTAAATCTCCACTAAAAACTCAATACTTTTATCCAAAAGATGAAGTTTTCTTTGCAAGGTCTTCCTTTCAATGTCCTCCTTGGCTGGTTTTTTATATGTTGTCAAATTTTCTGCTGAAAATTCGACCGTTTGCAAACTTTCGTTCGACACTTTCTCCCCAGACTTTAAAAACTGCAAAGTGAGATACCATCTTCAAGTCGAATGCCACACGTCACCCTCCCATGCGACAGAATTATTCCTGCTCACGTGTTTGTTGTAATCACGAAGAAATTGTTCGTGAAAACGTGACCATAAAACTTGGTATATTCTATGTGAGTCACATCAGACTGGTCTATAGTCTCGTCACTATTTTCCTGCGCAATGCCACCTTTGAGTTTTGTAATCTGCACCACTCAGATTCCATAGACAATAATGGGCTTGATATGCATTGATAAAAGTTTCCATCATTTCAAGTTTCTTCTGGTATACTTAGATTTAACGCTGTAAATTCAGAGGCAAATTTGAGGGTACAAGCCGTATTGATGAGACTCACAGTAGCTGGCAGAAAACTACTCTCCTTTTAAAGATAAATGTTCTTTGCTTTTTAAGGCATCTCAAGTCATGAGATATAAAATAAAAATGTATCTTATCTGTATCAATATTGATAAGGCTTTATGTGTCACAAATAGACATGGAATGGATAGGCATCTTTAAACTAAAATATTCAGGATGGTCAAGGCTTGCTGTATCTAGAAATTGGTTTTATTGGGACCTTTAAATTGTTCTTTGCATTCCTTTTTTCAAACTTCGTGAAGGGAATCAGCATGCACATTTCCACTATTTCAAAAAACGTTTTGTGCACCATAAAAGTCCTGGGAGAGCAAATCGCTAATTTATCAACATTCAGATAAAACCCTTTTTAATTTGTTCCGACACTCCAAAATATACTCTTTGCTATGGACAATGGCGATGAACGCATATGTCAAGAGATTGTACCGTGTGATTTGGGCAAAGATCGATAGTCCTGCGTGGTGGCCCTCCAGTTTATGGATACGTTTATCACCATATTTTTTTCAACGTACAGCCAAGTCTGGGTTTAATATCTAACCAAAGTCTTGTAAACTAGGATTTATTGACCGGCAACCGTTTGAAGCATATGACCCAACAAATTTCCTTTGGTATTTTTCAAAAGACCTCTTATTAGGACTCCTTGTTTTTCAAAGTAAGTCTTTAAACATTTTATACTAGACGACCTCCACTTTCAAGTAAGCAGAAATTCCTGCTTAACATTGTGTATATGACTTACATAGGATTATCCCAATTTTGCGCCATCCAAATAAGTGTTTGCTTTCAACAAGAGAAAACAACGTAGCCCTTTTGACATTTTTATCTTCTTGATGAGGATTCTTCTCGTTGCAAGGCTGGATTCAGATCCGTTGTATTATGCTCAATCCGGGTACATAATACTGACAAAAGTGGGTAGAAATTTGAACTAAAATTGACATTTTGATTTTGCAACTCTGCTATTACATGGCTCTTGCAAAATTGTCTAGATTAAAAAACAGTAACGTTTCCTGCTCCTGTAGAAAGAGCTACAGAAAGTACGACAACATAGGCATTAACAAATACCCTCGGACCTTTCACCAGCAATTGCCTTCATTCCTCTATCATCTGCAACTTTCATTGTCCATATTACGTCATATATTATTATAAGATTTAATTATCTCTCTCAGTTTGCTAGAATGAAGAAATGTTTCATGCCTTTATCAGGACATCCACCAAAACCCGTTTATGTGGGTATACAACCGGTTAAGCCAATTCCTTTGGCCAAGCCAATGGCAACTTTCAAAAGAACCGACGTCCTTGAGGCAACATATATTTAATGACAATTAAAGACGTTTCAGTGATCCATGTGAGTGATCTACTTTTCCCAGAAAATGCCTCGGAAGGAAAAATTGCTTGTCGTAGTTAAGAGATTGTATGCTTTACTTTTGCGTCCACTAAAACTAAACATAGTGGACAATTGATCATGAAGACACTCCATAATGCTCAAAGATGCATAAAAGATAAAGCAATTTACATTTAACTTGAGACGTAATACGCCTTCAGTTTCATATAACGTTTCAGTTTTAGGCAAAAAAGCACCGTCCCTCTCCTTATTGTACATCCTTCCATGTTTTTTACTAGTGGAAGGATTGGCTAAGAGATTTGATTTTTTACGGTTATGTTAGGTCACCCTGCCTACCAGAAACTGAGATTCAATTTGCGACACAATGGTTCAGTAGTAAAGCTTTTTACAGGAGATTTGAGTTTAGTTTAGTTTATATAATTTGAGTTCCCATCCTATCTTTAATAGATTAACAAATATTGCAAAACCCTACTCTTTACTTCTCTGTTTACTTTAGGTTAGTTTCACGAATTCAGTGGACTACCATTCTGTTATAAGTTATGATCTAAAGAGTAAAGTTTTCAAATGCAAATGTCAATATTTTCGATATTTTCAAACGGTTTTGATATGGGCTTTAGGCTTTTATCAGAAACAGTATTAGTTAAGAATTACGTAATATGAGTTTTCAATAGCTTCTTTTAGAGAACAAGAACTGGTTCGTTTGAACAAATTCCTTCCTCGTAAATTGTCCTATCGATAATCTCCAGCAAAAACTTGCACCCATTTGATTTAACTGTTTAATTTCTGCTTGACTTTTGCAAAAATCTGTCATTCAAAGGCCAAAAAATTGGGGTACAATGATACTACGATCCTTTAATTTACATATTTCTCTGGTAGCTGCTGCTTTCAAAAAAGTTGGATCAAAGAGGAAAAAATACGAGTTATGTCCTTGTTTGATAACCTATACCTTGACTGGTGATATCAAAGTCTTACTCTTTCCTTAATTAAAAGAGACACAAGGAAATCGTTTGCATCAAGGATATCTGAGAAACCGCCTAAACAAAACAATTAAGGTTTAGTCAATGCAAGAACTACAATGTTTACTGCAAGGTGTTCTTATATTGTGAAATAAAGATTTGTCTTCAATAGTTCTGTTTGCAATCAGGCTGACCTGTAGTTATTACGGAATGGATCAATAACACAGAAAAACGTTGCTACTTTGCTACTCATACGGTGGCCTTTTCGTACACTACATGCTTTAAACATTTAGTACTCAATATGAATTGTCTTCTGAAACAACTAAAATGGATATGCCATTTCATGTTTCTTTGACTTTGTGATCAGGAAATCAGATATATGGTGTTGGCAATGGAGTCAACTGGTGACATTGACCCTTCAATTCATGGTCGAAGGCCAATTTAACCATGAAGACACGGGGGTAATGTAAGATTAACTTTGAAAGCTCATGCGAGAGAGTGGTAATTAAACTTTGGTAATATTCCTACAAAAGCTCAACCATTTTTTACGTGCTTCAGAAAATAACTCATAACGTTTAGTGCATCATCAATTACAGCAACGTCCCAAGTAAACGTAGTTAAATTTATTTAACTTTGTAAAATTTTACAGATGTTGATCACGTTGACATGAATGCTTATAGTTGAAAAAGTCACTTTGCACTTTGGGGCTTCATGTTACGAAGAAGACAAACGTAGCTTCAACAAACATCTTAGATGCTCATAACATTATAAACAATTTACAAACATGAGCATTGCATACTGCACCAACTAATAAACGTGACCAGTAGTAGGTAGTTAAACAAGTTAACTAATGCATTAGTAAACAAACTGGCTAGATAATTTTGTTGAATCAGAGGTACTCAACGTATTGCACCAAGGTTACGCAAAGACTTGGACCAAGTTTTCTTTTTCACCAAACAAGAATGGGTAGTGATGGTTGAATTGCAAAAAGTCATTATTCCTTAAACATATTTTTATCTTTAATCGTGAGATTAGGTTTCAATGTTATCGATATCTAAATTTTCTTATTATAGCCTCATGATTTTTAATTGAATTTGAGCAGTCTTGAAATTTATTTGTTTCTTGCAGGTCTTAACAAAATGGTTTTCTGAAACTTAAAGTTTCTCAAAAGTAATGTGCATTGAAACACTTTACCCGTAGGAGCAATCATATAAGAATAGGAACGAGCACAAAAGAGGCGAATACAATATGTATATAACATGTATATCACTTTTATATCATATGGATATCCGTCCCAAGCTCTCCGAGAACCAGTCTCAAAATTTTAAAATGTAGACGAAATCAAGCTCAGATTTTCGCAACTACTAAAATTACTTGAAAATTCTTGACCTTATGGACTCAGTGTAAGCACAAGTATAGTCAACAACAATAGAGGGCTAAAATAAGTTTTTAACATTAGCAAAACTTTTCACAGGCTCTTGTCGATGCGACGACTCCAGGAATCTATCCCGGCTACCCTTAAAATAACAGAAATGGATTCACCGCAGTTAGATTCATTTTATGCAGAGTGCGTTAACATCTTCCACGGTTAAATCTTCTAGTTGTTGTGTAAAAAATATAGCATTCCATTCTTTATACAAAAGAATCTTATTTTAACCGAATTCATGTAGCCTACTTTTCAGTAGTGATTTTTTACACACAGTTCTTTAGCAACGGAAAAAAGGAGATAGCGTACTGTCCTACTGATTTAGATACCGTATTTTCTCTAATGAACGCCGCGAACGTTTGGATTCCGCGTTCAATACAGGACAGCGTAAATCAGAGGGCAAAATAAAAACTAAGTTAAAAACAGACTCTAAACATTTCTTTCTTTCCCCAAAAAAACGTAACAAAAGATTGAGTGAAAAATGCTTTACAGTTCACAAATGTCTTCAGGGTAACGAAGAGTGTTAATATCACTATCTCCATCACAGTCCTTGTCTATGACATGCAAACCTTCACAGCTTTCATAAACATCAGACTACAAAATTTTAAAAGGATTGTCACAAGTTTGCTCTTCATTCAGTGCCTCCTTTGCTTCATGAATAAGGCAGCACCAGTCGTACAAGGCGATTCCTCTTTAAAACAATTAACTTGCCCATCCTTTGATCAACTCGTAGCTACGTTTAAGCTGCATGTCTTGAAAGTTTTGATGATCACCTCACTGCTCAATCCATTCCTCGCTTCTAAGACCAATTGCATAAGACTTCGTCGGGGTGGAGATTACTGATTTCCTCCTTATGTAAACTGTCATAAGTTTTCTATCATTTACCCCTTTAAAAACGCGGTGTTCAATAAAGGGCGGCGTTTTTTCAAATGTTTTTTTAGACGTACGGCTTATTTTAGAGGGCTGCGTTCATAAGAGGAAATACGGTAAAGCTCATCAAGCTTTGAGATCTGATAGAGCAAGACAGATCAGACTACATGAAGAAAATTGAACAGGACCAATCAAAAGACGTTTTCTAAACTTAGGAAACTAGTGAAGAAACAAAGGGAAAAATATTTCGTGCATGACACCAATACCTGTTAATATGCTTCAGACTGACCAAATTCAGGATTGGTAACATTTAATTATGTGCTAGTGTGCTTCGTGCAACTGGTAGCAAAGAAGGCCTCCCTTTCAGGAAAGCTGAAACAAAGAGAACAAAAAAAGAGGTGACCCCATTCACCGATGACCGTGGTATCAAAAGAATTTAGGGATGCTTTACAAAAGCAAAAAAGGTTATATGGTCAGTGAACTCTAACATTGCTGCCTTTTCAGAGTCACGCGAGGTTCCTCCTTATGAAGGACTGTAATAAAGAGGAACAACATGCTGGTTCAGAAAGTATATTGGCAGAACAATAATTGTATTATTTGTAGAGAAAATAAAGTAAATCCGTTCCATATGTACTACATGACATTGTCTAATATCGTTTCACAATGCAGTCCATGTGGCCATTCCATTGAGCTGATGTTGATATGAAACTTTTCAATTGAGATTTTGCTCCATTCTATTCTGTTTCATTGACAGAGCTCTTAAACAAGCGTCAGTATTTTTAGTACAAAGTCTTTATTATTTTGACACGATTGGTATGTCAGTTGCTGTGAATTTTAGTACCAAAGAGATCAATACACCGCAGTGCTTTGTAGCAAATTTGTGCGCTATAAATAGAAGAGTAAGGATGTACGTAATGAGGACGTGTAGGGATAGTTAGATCTGTTAGCTTTCTTCTTTGGGTAGTCTAATCTATTTAGTAAGTTGGTTATTATGATGTAAAAGCACTTGTATAGGCTCAATCAAAACTTCCTAAGATGATAACCTAGGACTGTGTTTGGGGTTTATACAAGATTCGCGGCTCTATGAAGGTCAACCGAAGATATAGTATTACTTATATAGTATGCATCTAGGTTTCGTATCCACGATACTTAGTACTCTCTAGGTGGATGCCAATGCAAAATGGACGAGATTATTTGGGTTTTATTACTATAAAGAGTCGCCTTTGCATCAATTGACATTACAACCACCATTTATTAAGTTCCATTAAAAATTCACCTCCGTCTGTTATGTTTTAGAAGGTTTAGGATTCAGTCATTTCATAGTACGCGACGCGATGTTATCGGATACTGTCTTAAACTTCTGTTGCTTCAATTAAATTACTGGATTTTTTATTAGTAATGATAAATTGAGAAAGGAGTGCCTTTGTGGGATAGTGGCTGCACTGAGAGAATGTCATACTGTCAGACAGAAACGACATTGATAATGTAAAGATGGTAACGCAACAAAATTAGCCATTATGAAATTTTGTCACAATGACGACATGAATTCGTGACCTCCTATCGTGCCCTCTGTTTTTTGCTTTAGTTCAATGATTCAACTTCGTTGAAAAGCAAACAAGTCTACACTGGATCACGAGATTGACATAAGTCATCCTAAATCTTTATTTATAAATAGATTTTGGGTTTATTCAACAACCTGATAAAGAGGACACGGATTTTAAATTTAGAAACAAATCCACAACTTATGATTTGTACCGGTCCGAAACATATAATGGTTTACAAAAATGTGTCTTCAATCTTTTGTATACTGTAATACATCAAATCATAAAAAGGATTTTATTTGCTCTATCAGACTTGAAATAAATTTCTGCAACTGTTCCAGACTTTTGCGTATATACAGTAATACTGTATTCTGATAAAGACGAAATCAAAACGTCAAAGAGTGGTGTATTTTTGAGTTGTGTATTATTTTATACTCTATTAATGAGCGTTGGCTATTTGAGTAATTTGTATTAGTGTAGGTGGATTTCCCCCCACCCCACCCTGGTGACTTCCCGCCCGGCTGTTTTTCCTCCAACGAATTGCTCACTGGAACAATTGTCCCCTGTGCACATTTCCCCCAGGCAAATTGCCTCCCGGATGATTGTCCGCCGGACGACTGACGCCCTCGGATCATTTCATCATGGCTACCTTTAGGTAAATGTTCCCTCCTGCGTACTACCTCCTGCCAGGTGACAGTCCCAGGACGAAATTCCCTATCGTAACCCCTGCCTGAATAATAAAATGATATATGTCCCATAAAAGGTCCATAATTCCATAGAAATTTCGATGGCGAAAGTAGACGGACAATATGCTTTGCGTCCAATCTATTATATTTTTATGTCTGCAGCTTCTCTTCATGCCATTCATAGTCATCATCACAGCTACTGTTTTAAAATGTACCGATTTACTTATCCAAAAATTCATGGTGACAAGTGGTGGATTTAGCGAGGGGCTAAAGGAGCCATGGTTCCAAATCCTGCACTTAATCTTGTTTTCTTGTTATTCTTGTAAAATATTTTTTGAAACTATCAAATATTCAGAAAATACTTTAGTAGATAAGAAAAGTTAGAAATCACAGGGAAAGGAAACGGGTGTGTATATGGCAGTTAGTGGAAGCCAAAGTCCAAATTTTTGTCCTTGAGGGCAAAGGACAGTCGTCCGGGGGCCAATGGTCCAAGGGATAATATGTCAAGAGTGGAGCATTATTTACAATAGCTGAACTAAGTGGGAGCCGACCGGGCTCAACCTAAACAACGGCACTCACCAAACCTACACTAAACCTGGCGCTAATCTACAATACATACACTACGAAAGCAACCCTTATACCACAATCAAAAACTTACCCACCGGCATTAACAAACGACTCTCATCCCTGTCGTGTGATGAACCATCCTTCAACCAAGCGGCACCTTTATACCAAAAAGCCTTAGAAGAAAGCGGGTACAAATACAAACTACACTACGAACCACCCAGGACCAACAGACGAAGAGAAACAGACAACGTAATAACATACTCTGGTACAAACCTCCATTTAGCAAAAACATCAATCCCAACATCGGACGCAAATTCCTCAACCTCACTGACAAACACTTTTATAAGAACTATAAGCTACATACAATCTTAAATCGCAACATCGTCAAACCCAGCTACAGCTGCATGAACAACGTCAAACAAATCATCAATAACCACAACAAACACATTTCAAAAACCCATGAAAACAACTCTAGCACTATAACCAGCATCAACGCACCGAAAAAAAGGCATGCTCGCTAAACGGAAACTGCCTGCAGTCTTCTATAATACACCAAGCCAGGGTCACACGCGAAGATAAGGACACTACGGAAACGTACGTCGGACTCACTGAAAACGAATTCCAAACGAGATACCGAAACCACACTGCATCATTTAGACATGAAAAACACAGAAACTCGACTGAACTCAGCAAGTACATTTGGACACTTAACGACAAGAACATTAAGTACTCTATCTCCTGGCAAACACTCACATCTAGCCCCGCTTACAGTAGCGCAAACAAAACGTGCCTCCTCTGCCTTATATCGTATGTCGGCCCGAACTTTCGACATTAAATAAAAGAAACGAACTTGTATCATCGTGCCGGCATAGAAACGAAATTCTTTTATGCAATTCATAAATATATATAAACATATTTGCTCAAAAAATACACTCTTCATTTTAGATGTTTCTAGATTAGTCTTCATAATGTTGAAACGCTTTAAATGAAGAGTGTATTTTTTTAACTTTATATTTTTGAGATTTATATTTACTCAGAAAACACACTCTTCATTTAAAACGCTCTTGACAGATATATGTATATATAGTATCTCAACAGACACAGTGCTTTTCATAAATTTGCTCTCGTCGAATTTGACGCATGAGGGCCAAGAAATTTACTTTGTTTCACTCTGTTTACAATGTTTGTGCCGCATGTGTGACACAAAGCCAACTCTGCTCTTACAAACTAGGCCACATGACTCACAAGATACAAGTCGGGCAGATACAACTCTCACTCTTGCTCTACGGAGATTTTTTTGATTTGACAACCGTGTGAGGATGTATGTGTTAATGCCGGCCTAACATTTTTTCCTCCATGATTCTCTATCCGAAGCATATAAAACAATATTCAATGACCAAATCACACTAACCGTATAAAGATTTAAATTTACTCAAGAAATACACTCTTCAATGAAAACGTTTGGACATTAGTCTTCATCAGTTACTTTAACCGATCAAGACTAATGTCGAAAGGTTTTAAATGAAGAGTGTATATATATATATGTAATATATATGTATATATATATATATATATATATTCATCAAGAGTGGGCATTACCACAATAGCTGCACTAAGTGGGAGCCGACCGGGCTCGA
>JANTCA010019140.1:0-24389 GCA_024741275.1 Chironex yamaguchii
AAAAAGTTACTGGAAACAACTAATCTGCTGCTGGAAGCAATAAGTAGGCTACCACTTCATCCAAAAAACAAGATTCTGCTCTATTCGACATATTTCATGTCTCAAGTGTCTTGGGACTTAACAGTTAACGATTTGGACATCACATGGGTCAAACAAAATCTAGACTCACTTGTGCACAAGTATTTTAGATTATGGCTTGAGATACTGGTAAGTGGAACATTGGATATGATAAGTCTTATGAAAGAAAAATGCGGTGCTAGGAATTATTGATCCGTCTACGAAATTTTCCCAGTGCCAAGTTTCTTTTAGGAACTGTTTAAAGAAGTCCCCAAATGGAGACATACAGTCACTTCATAGAGTAACTAGCCGTGGTAAAAATGTGCAATATGACACATGCGCTAATGGAAAAGAGGTAATCAAGGAAAATAGAATGAGGAAAGTCCATAGGATCACACATGAATTGCCATCACAAGGCCTTATACTGAAGGCTATCCTTGAGCACACGACAAAGAAAATAACAAGCACATGGAGTGAGGCACAGAAACTCCTACCTAAGAACATCCTCAACTTCTCTGTGCGTTACCTGAATAACAGTTTGCCTACAAAGAAAAACATGAAATTTTGGGGAAGGGTCGAAAGTGAGCTGTGTAACTTCTGCCAACTCCCACAATCCCTCCTTCATGTCTTCTCTGGTTGTAAATCCATGCTTGAAGGAAAAAAGATTTACCTGGCGTCACAACTCAACGTCAACAAGCATCCAGACCTCCTTGTAATCAATGAGGGTGTATTATATGTTCTTGAACTGTCTGTTGGTTTCGAAACAAACATTAGAAACAATGAGGCTCATAAAAAGCGATGTTACAAAAATGTTCTGAAAGACCTTTCATCTTCATACCTCCGTGTGGAATACATAAATCTATCGATGGGAATAATAGGAACAATCGGTATTAACGGACACAAGGCATTTACGAATATGTTCCAAAATTTATCAACTTGTAAGCAAGAGCAACTTTACCTGGAAAAGAAAATTATAACCATCTGCATACCTTGTAGATACTACATATTTTGTAAGAGAGACAGCGAGTGGACGAGTCCAGAACTATTAACGTTTTAAATTCCTTTCTGTCAAAATGTGGACAAATTTTACATTTCAGACGTATTAACTGTATATTTTTCCTTTTATGTTAAGGGACATTTTATTACGCTATTAGAACCTGTAAAGTTCCCCATCATGCCTAATTGAGAGTGGATTGATGAGGATGGATTATTATTATTATTATTATTATTATTATTATTATCATTATCATTATCATTATCATTATCATTATCATTATTATTACTATTATTATTATTAACTTTTGAGAAGGCCTCTTAGTAGTGCTTTATGCTCTTTTTGTGCTAGGTGTGCATAGTCAAAGCTTGTGTCAAGTTGTTTACATCCTTCAAAACTAAGCTTAAAAAGTGTGGCTCACACCCAGATCAATATAATACATTTTTGAGCCAGTAGACAATAGGTATTTTCCAAAACAAGATTACAGTGAAACTACCAATGAAAACAGCTGATGGTTTGCTCTAAAAATAGGCTCTAAGCAAAAAAAAATTAATGGGCAAGAACTCCATCACTGAATTCACAGAGGTTGCCAGGATATTTTGTAGCTCTCTTAACGTATCAAAGTTTATTTATCTTAAGTCATCTGTCTTGTCCTCTCGAGTCACAAAATAAAGTCATTATTGATAACGTTGAGAGGTTTACATTCCTAGGACGTCATACTAACACTTTGAAAACTCCACTCAAGTATGTTTGGGGAGTTATTTATCCTCCTCTCAAGATCTGGTTGTTGTCAATCAGTCGTTCTACTGATATGAGTATTTAAAACTATTGTATAGTCTACTATATTACTCAACATCTTTGTCATTGACATCTATCTTACAATGAAGCTTGATGGTAACCTTCTAGAGATATCATCAGTTCAACATAAACACAACTTAGCACTTGCAGGTCATGTTCTAAGACACAACATTGCTGTTGCAGGACTACTTTCATAGTCCAACATACGGTAATCTGATTCATATTTCAAAAGCTTCAAATAAGAATAATGTCAGACTTTCTTGTTTGGATGTTTAATTTGATTCAATATCCTTGCTGCTAGAGAAACCTTATAGTGGTCATTTTTACATTGGTACATTGAAAACCAGTGAGAACTGTGATAAATTGCAACTATTGTTATTTGAGGGTTGGAATTGTAGGCAGGATAGTGTGATTCGCTTTTGAAGGAATTTTAAGTTTATTCCCATTATATTGTAGGTATAAGTAATATTTTATCACATTGAATAGAATGGAAAATGTGCCTTTAGAAGTATGATAAACCATTGACAATTTATTATTGTGAACATTGAAATGGAATGTTTCTAAGAGCATTGTGCAAGTACCATTATCTGTACATATAGTGCGTTGTATGAGGCATTTGCAGCTAGTCAGACCTTGTAGATTTTACACACAATTTGTAATTCAAATTTTTGCTTATTTGGCTAATAACTTGACAGTGTTAGGAGAAAGAGGGCGTATAAATTGCCATTTGGACTTTCGTTTTTATATCTTGTATTGGATGTCCTTGTAGGCGTAAATTATCGCTGTTGATTGTTATGCTTATAAAATCAACCATTTTCCCTCACATGACAGATGTGAGAACTCAGGCAATGTATCAAATGATGGATAAAGACTTTATTGGGATTATCATATCTTGTTTTAATGAAGACTCCAACTCAGTAAGTTGTTATTGCCACCGTAACATCACCTGTGTTTAGTGGTCATGCACTTTATGATAGCGTGGTTGGAGGCAGTTTATCTCTAACGTGCATGTGTCTTGCTGTCAGCAGAAGCATGTTTTTAAAATGTTTATTTTAAAATGTGTTTGTTGTGGTTGTAGGTGAGTTGTTTGATGTTGTTCATGCAGCTGTAGCTGATTTTCACAGTAATACTGTTCAAGATTTGCATAGTTTGTGGATTTGACGTCTTACTGAATGAGGGATTGAAGTGGGGTGTGTTTCTGCGTTGTCTGTTTCTTCATCTGTTGTTTGCAGGTCATTCGTAGCGTAGTGTGTATCTGTATCTTCTTTTGTCTAAGGCATGGTGTGAGAGTACTGCTCGGTTGAAAGATAATTCGTCGGGTGATAGGGTTGAAAGTTGTTTGGTAATGCAGGCCGGTAGATTTTTAGCCGTGGCATGCGGGTGATTGCTCTCACGGTGTAGGTATTTTAGATTAGTGTCTGGTGTAGTGTACGGTTGGTAGGTGGAGTTGTTTAAGTTGGAGGTTACGTCTAGAAAGTTAATGAATCTCTTGTTTTGCTCAATCGTAATCTATAGTCTGTTATAGACTATAGTATATTAGTGGAAGGTGTGGGATATTTTTTCTTTGTTTTTTTGTCTCTTGATGGGCATTTGGTATGGCAAGTCCGTTGTCCCTGTTAAGTCCTACCTTGATATTCAGGTGTTCAAAGCAAAAAGCTTCTTGCCAACTCGCTAGTAACTGTTCCATCGTACTTGCCCATGGTTATGTTAAACGTGGAAATTTCTTTTTTTGCCACGTTTGCTGCATTGTAGGATCGATTTCTTGCCGTGTATTATGGTAATGCGTCCTGTGTGATGTCATCGTAACTCAATGCAAATTCGAGTGCTCTATTCCATAGTTCTTTGCTGGTGAGGGGCAAAAATTGACTATATCGAAGCTGATAAGACTGTATTCTTGTTTGTGTTTGATGGATTTGGAGCAGTCTATTACTGCTGTGGTATTTTTCCACTGGTTGAATTTTTATTGTTTTGTCATTTTTCTGTTAATTTTATCGACGATTTGTTTGCTGATCTGCCCTATTTCAAATTTGGTTGGTTGATTAGTCCGCATGTGGGTTTGTTATCGAAGTTTGCTGCGTAAATGCGTCCTCATGGGCAGTGGAATCCATCCTGTTGACAATTCCAAGTTTTTGCGATGATTTTATTTTCTTTGTGAACTGCTGTAGTGGTGTTAGAGCACGCTTGTTTGTAGATTAACTTGCCCTGGATATAAGTAATCAGTATATTATATAAAGTTTTTGTGACAATTTATGACAGCACAACTTTGCAGCTTACTACACCGAGCAAATTGTGCACAATCCGCTCAAGACTCTCGGTTTCAATTCAGGTCAAAGGAATGAAGTATTTTGTGCTGGTAATGGGAAATAGGTTGTATCTGATGCACTTTCTAGCACTTACATTATTCAGTCTTACCTTTCAGAAAGTGTAGTAGTCTGGATACTAACTTCCTTGTTCATCGATCTAGTTCTTTTTTTGCTTTGTAGTTGGTTGGTCAGGTCCAGGTCACTTGTTTTCAGGCAGTTGCTTTTTCTGACCATGGAGGCGTGCAACAGTATGTATTTTCAGTTTGCTAATTTTTTTAACCACTGATCAATGTATTTAATTGTTGACGCATCAGCTGTTGCATTAGTTTATCCGTGAAGTGATCAGATTATTCCAAGATGTCGTTAACGATTAGTTACTCGCTGTTAACTAAACCAGAGAAGTACTCTTCTAGAGAGAAGACACATTATCTGCCCCAATCTTCAAATAGTGGTTATCATTTTGAGAGTGTAGACAATATTTCTTTTAAGCGACACCGGTCATTTTATGCCTCCTGGAAATTAGAACACATAAAAGCTGATGCTTTTGCTCTTTATACATGTCGACAGGGTGCTCTTGTTTAAGAAACAGAAGTAAGGTTGTGATAATGACGACCGGGGAGTCGAACCGGGGTAAAACGATCTGCAAGTCCGACACCTTTCCTACTGGGCTAAAGTGCTCAATAGTAAGGTGGGAGGACTATTTAACCTCACATAGGCACATGACACAAAAGCTGTTCGTTAAACTATACACCAATAGACAGACACTCAATAGTAAGGGTGGACGATCAGAGTGCTTTTCCTCGTTGTTAGTCAAACCGTTATGGAAAATTCAAATATCCCAACATGCATGCCATTCTTGTGAACATTTAAGTCCCACCAGTAGCAATTGTGAGTCAAACATCTACTATGCACCTTTGAATGGTAACTTTTAAACAGGGCTGTCTCGTTTGTGAGAACAGAGGCAGAAAATTGAGAACTTGTTCGTCGAGCTAGGGCCAGCAAACAAAATGCCACACTACATTCCTGTTGAGTTTAACAGCGCAACACGACAGGAACAGATGGTCAAAGGATTTTTACTTGTTTCTTTGAATAGTCCATTCGTGTAATTAATAGTTTGTCTAATGACGCAAATACTAGCGTATTTATTTGTACACTGAAGGTATGCAGTGATCGCAGATTGTGCCAGGTCCAGTTAGAGGTAGATTGAATGGCCTTCTGATGGGAACAATAGCGGAATAGTAATGATAACGGGTACTTCAACCAGGGTCTTCAAGGTTACAAACCTGACGCTTCCTGGTCATTTCATGTTCGTTCCTTGGTCGTTCCTTGGTCGTTCCTTGGTCGTTTCTTGGTCGTTCCTTGGTCGTTCCTTGGTCGTTCCTTGGTCGTTCCTCGCCTTTGTTACCATCAATTGAAGATTACTTATCAGCGTCCAAAAATAGAAGAGCTTTGTATCTATATCCTTGAATTTGATACCAACAGTCAAAAAGGAGGTAACTGTGAAAAGGGCACGTAAATTAGAAATGTAATTTTATTAGCAGACATCGTATGGTCGTTTCGATGTGTGTGCATAAAGTTGTCAATCTATTTGTTAAAAACCCAATGAACTATAATTAACCTTTCTTTTTTATTATTAGAAAACCCAGGTGTGCTTTGTGACACTTGCAGCCTAACCTGTGCAGGCACACATAACATACCCTTTGAGCACACCTTTGTGTGAGCAAATAATAACAACTGGCAAGTGTGGTGTATGTGTCATGCGTCATTGGTGCCAAATGTGTGGTTATTCTGCGAGTTGTATTACTTGTTATGAGCCTTTCTCGATTTAGATGTGAGCGTGTGGAAGTGGACTTTGAAATTGTTCCTGCACCATCACTTTGCGAAGCAACACTGTCCTCGTTAGGTGAGCTGCCCTCCATTCTTTCAGAGGTAGGTCTACTGCAATTCTACCTGTACATCGTGCCTTCGATATATTCGTTGTTCGTGTGGTGACAACCTTCGATAAGACAACAAACCTTTTCATAGCGGCTACTGAATTTTAAATACGACTTGAGATCAAAGTTATTAAAGTATTCTACAATTTCTTTTTGTTGCTCAGAGAATGTAGCATCAAGATATGTAAGCTCTCTCTCTCTATTGTATTGCAATGCATTTTATGTAATGCAGAGGCCCCTTATGAGAAGTGAGAGTGCTTTTGTGTTTAAATCTTCAGTATGAGGCAACTGTGACGTTGATTTTAACACCGTTGCTATGCGTCATAATATTATCACACTGTATACACTCCTTTTGTAACGAATTTAGGCTAGGTCTCAGTATTTTTGATTATTCATAAAAATATCACAAGAATACGAGGATACGTAGAACATCCCATCACCAAAACAGTAGTTATAGTCAATCTAATACATCAACGATCAATTTACATGATTACTAAAAATAAAGTGATGTTTATTCAAGCAATTATAGGAAGTTCTTCAAATGATCCAAGTTGTGAAGGACGGTGAAGGAAATAAGTGACCATAACCAGACCACTAGCTCTAGATGGCTGACAGGCATTTAACCACGGAAAAGGGATTTGGACTTAACCTTATTCTCTGGTTGGATTTTAGGCATCACAATAGCAAAATCAATTAGCAGCCATTACATTTAATTGCAGTGTTTGGGTTTCACAATTGCATGACGCCCGTTTCTCGCTATGAGTCTGTTGGGCAATTTTAAAGCAAACCTGGAAATCTAAACAGACATTTTAAAATCATTCTTTTACAACGGGACATTTTCTACAAAAGGAGCTTTTTTTTTCTTTCAAATAGAGGCACTTTTTATCTTTTTGAAAAAAGTAGGGTCCAGGGCCCCTCGTTCCCCCTGCTCCTACGTCTGTGTAAGAATCATTCAGATGTCAGAAGACGTAAAAAGGAATACTTGAAAACAGTGCTTAAAACAAGTCACCGCAATGAGCTAATTATAAGTCTTTGCCATTACTATAGCTGGTGTGATAATTGTTTGGTGACGACAGGGTATAGACTAGTCTCATACGGACCGTTTGCGCTGATAAGATGTTACTACAGGTGGTGTGTTTCATATTTTCTTTGAAGTGCACAAAATTTATATTTTCAAAGTCCTTAGCCGTCTCCCATCCAGTACCGAAATTTTCTTACCTTTTTCCGTATTCAGGTACTATCCTCCTTATAAAGCACTTATTAGATATGCGTATAGCATTACATTGTATCCAGTTTGTACGTATTTGATATAAATTAAATTGTGTGAGCACTTTTGTATTAATGTAGTGCTAAAATGAAGTTTTTTCTACTCTTTATGATTGTTTAATTAGATAGGGAATATAGTCATTTCAGGAGAATCGATCCCCACATTTACAGATGTCATGTTAACCATTAATTGTATTGAAGTACTAAAATATTTTGTATGCAGTTAAAGCCATAATTGATATGCCAAAACATTGCAACGTACCAAGTTTACGTGAAAATAACTGGAAGGTCGCGAATTGCAATGAAAAATTGTAAAAAAGGCATCTCTGTAACACTTTTCACTAATTGACTGTTGTTTGACAGTTGTTTGACTGTTGTTTGACAGTTGTTTGACTATTTATTGGTAAATTGCTAGAGAATGTGTGGTACGGTTATAAACTGAAGTTGTTAGTGCGTCCTTAAAATAATAGGGAAGGCACCAGGTTTTAATAGCAAGAAAAAATTTTTTTATGTAGAGGTAGATAGGGTTGTCTTGTGGAAGAAACAGAAATAAAGTTATGATTATGACTACCGGGGCGTCGAGCCCAGTCTCATGACGTTCTCATCTGACGTCCTTCCTCCTGTGATAAAGTCATTCAATCCCTTGTGTCCACTCACCCACTCGTATAACTTGGTGTCTGTCTACTGGCTTGTACGCTTACAGGTGCTATGGTTTTGCGCCTAAAATGCATCCATTAATCATCGTTGCACTTGTTGATATAGAAGTCGTGGTCACATTCATAACTTTCTGTTCTTTATGATATACGCATGTATCAACATCATATGCCGTCTTCGATTCAAAGGTTGTCCAGCATCGTCCGCCGTCTTCTACTGACTTCTGCCATTATCTTCGTATCTCCGTATCCTCTGGTGCCACTCCATAAAGATATGTTGTCCATCCATTTCTGCTTAGGTCTTTCACTTCTTCTTTTTCCCTCTATAGTTCCTTCATGAATTACTTTTGAAAGCTCCCCATCACTTCCTCTCATTACATGGCCAGAACATATACGTTTTCTTTGCGCAAGGTCACTCACCAGATTTTTTGTTGTTATCCGTTCGTTTCAATACTTCTCTGTTACCCTTTCTCTCCTGCTTATTCTCAGCATTCTCTTGTAGCACCACATCGCAAATGCATCCAGCCGATTCCTGATCTTGTTTGTGAACAGCTATGTTTCAAAGCCTTATGCCCATTGTTGAAAACACAAAGCATCTCGGGAGACTTAGCTTTAGTTTGATGTTGATGTAGTGAGACGAGACATCTTTGTTTGCGATCATCTTTTGTGTGACATTTTTGTTTTCCCAAAATTTTGTATTTGCTTTGCCAATTCTTTTCCCGATATCTTCCTCGAATTTTTCATCTTCACTTGTGGTACTTTTAAAATACTGGTAGTCACACACTCCAGATCTTTGCCATGCACATTTACGTTGAGTCTTTCTGACATTGTCGATACGCATGATTTTGGTCATTTTAGCATTCAACTTTATTCCATACTCTTTACAACTTCTGCAGAGAGCATTCACCATTCCTTGCAGTTCTAGTGCACTTTCTGTAACAAGAGCTGTGTCGTCTGCATATCGGATATTGGTGATGTTCGTAACGGTTACATAAACCCCTTGGAAGTTTATGAGTGCATATCTCATCAGGTATTCACTACATAGGTTGAAAGGGAGTGATAAAATACAGCCTTGTCTTACGCCTCTTCTGATCTTCACTCTTTTTGATGTCCCATCTTGAGTTCTTATAGTAGCTGTCCGCCTTCAGTACAACTGTGTAATGAGTACGCATGTATATCATAAAGTAACATTTTGCATGAGCTTGATCTTTAAGTTATTTTAGTACCCAACTTGTTCTCAGGCGTAGCTGAGTTACGAAATGACCTGTGATAAGTGCTGGTATAGAAATCACCCACGTTTCCTGCTCTTCATGGTGATTTCTGCTTAAAACGTCATGGCATTAAACCTTACTAAGTCATACGGTAGTGCTCATCGCTTTATGCGACTCGTATTTCAGGATTGCAAGAATGGCTTTGTATTTTCATATGCTGCTTGGTAGACATATAATTTATGCTAATATGTTATTTCTAACATAGGAAGAAGAGGAAGCTTATCGGAAAACTCTTGGGTATGATTCGTAAATTTACATATTTGACTTGTTTAGCACAACCGTGTAAATTTTCTCGATAGCAATCTGCGTATTCGTACGTTTCGTTTTTTAAGTATTTCAACGGAAACACTTATGAGCCTGTGTTGCCCTGTTAAACGTGTTATAATGTCTCTTTGTTATGCGTGATATAGTACTACTCAATTTTAGTTTCGCCACACTGTCTTACGTTGATGCTTTGTGTTGCTATTTCCCAATAGCCACTCATCTCATCACCTGATGGAGTTTGCTTCACGAGCCTTTGTAAAAATGTTCTAACATGTAAGCAACAGTGTTCCAAGACATAACCTATTTCGCTTTTATTATGCATGAAAACTTTCACCTAGTTTAAGTACTGCATACATTTTGAATTTCTATGTAATAGCGAATTAGAAATGCAGCGATACTATTGCGGTATTCATTGGATTTTAAGCATGCATGTGCCATTTTGCGTCTTTCATTCGGGGTTTTTTACAGAGGCTACTTCTCTATATAATCGTATTGGTGTTTTCATGGAACAATGGATTTTTCTTAAAATACTATAATGTTTAAGAAGATTAGTTTCATAAAACATGTCATTTGTAAGGATTTCTTGCTACTTACCTGCAAATATCTGTCTTCTGATTTGTTTGTCTCACCAAAATCAAGTGTAAAAGTTGTCGCCCTTCTAACCGTTTAGCGGAGGAAACGATCCATCCGCCAATTTTCTTTTTAGGAGGACTCCAAAAGGACGGAAAAGCTACGATTACATATTCTACTTTGTCTATACTGGCGTAACAACCTAACGCGGGTTTTCTTAATGTGACACGAGAAATCGTCGTTATTAAGAAGTATTCAAATTCCATATTTCTCTTAGAAAGTTATTCTTACACTGTTATTATGTCTTAAATTAGCCTTTAAAAGTTCTTCATTTAATGGGAGACTATACTGCCTTGTATAAAAAGTTATTATGCGTAGCTTTCGGTCCCTTTGTACTTTATAAGGCTTTTAACTGGACTGATAAGTTGCTTTCACCTTCCTCGATTTGCAGTGCCCCGGGACAAGATCTTATCACGGCTGTTCATAATGCTACTGGTAAGCAATATATCCGTTTTTCTTTGAAATTCATTTCCTGTTTTTGAAGTAAGCATTGGAAATAGGAGTAGATAGGGGAATGAATGTTGTGTTTCATAAATACGATAAGCTCACCATCCACCGTTAGAAGTAAAAGAGAGTTGAGTATGTAATTAGTGGTTACGATTTCGACTGTGTTCATTGCCCTTTTTTCTGTAAAGGGAACTTAAAAGTGGACTGGCTCAAGAATATAACAATTAAAAACCTTAATTCTAACAATAAATAGTTTTTAGAATTTTTGGGAAGTCTTGTTCGCGCGTCAGAATAGTGTGATAATTTTCTACGTCTTTAAGCTACAAATTGATGACAAAAAAAAGTTAGAACAGACCGATAACTACGGTCTTGTCATTCCCATCCTCCTTTTGCCACTTCCCAGTAGTGTTTGGGATAAAGGGAATTTAATGATCATGAATCAATGATACAAATCCTAGTTTTCATCAGAATTAATTCGAAACAAAAGCGTGTAATTCAAGGTATGATAAGCTACTTCATTTGTTTATTATTGAAGTTTGTTAGAAAAAGGTTCGTCTTGCCGGCATTTTTAGCCTCGTTATCGTACAATACAAATTCATTACTGAAGTATAAAGATGTTTAACATACTGCCGTTTACTAGAAGGCGCAAAAGCCATGTATTTTAACGCTACAATGAACACTTTTATCCAACTACGTATCAGCAACTGTAGTACTACTTTGATCCTCTATTTTAATTAAGGTTTTTCGGTCACTGTCGGACTATAACTTTCGGTTGTGGTGCAATTTGTTATTTTCCTTTTGGTACCCGGGAAACCGTCTGCAATCACGTCTCAGTATTTGTAATTAGGTGTTCGTCGTATACATCACTGTTTAAGCTGCCGACTGAAAAAAGCCATGTCGCTACAATTTAAAAGAGAGATTATTTCGAACTTCTCAGTTATGTTCGTCTAACATCTTGCATTTGAATAGGAATCTTATATGGTCGAATTTTTCGCCATTTCGAACCAATTTTCTTGTCACGTCCTTCCAATCTACTTGGTATATTAAGCCTTCTGTTAACAAATCCGACAGGAAAAGTTAAATATTGAACACAAAACTCTCATTTTTCATTCTCAGTACGTGAATAAACTGCTTTATTTCCTCAGTTTGGCACTTTTCTGATTTGAAAATATTTGCTTTAACAAAAATATATATCCTTCACTAGCTATTTACATTCTGTTCCATTCGATTTTTTGCTCCCTGTACATAGCCAACAAAGTTATTGGGAAAGAGTATTTATTTTTCCGTTAATACAAAGTTTTATGGCATTTTTCCCAAAGTAGGATATCTCGAACTCTCAAACAAGTTGTAAGTTCAGCGAGAGTTCGTGAAAGCGGATGGTAACTGTATTCTAAATCTCGCGGTGATTACATTTGAAGTATTGTTTGAATTCCAAATGTTATAATTGCTTGAGATCGTTCTAGGGAAAGTGGATGACGTGATATCTTTTACGTTGCAGTGTACACTCGATCACTTTGTCAGTTAATGGAGGTCGTCCTAGGTCCCTTGATGCACTCCTTTGAAAATAGACATCATCATAATTTAAAGAGGATTGAAGAGCTCGAGGAGGAAAAAAAGAGACTGGAACATCTGCTTGACCAACAAAATATAGTGTGCTCCGAACGTTAATTGTTTTGAGTTATCAATAGTTGGCCCCGGAAGACGGATCATGTATAAGTTTTATTTAAAACAATATCTTAAGTCAGTTTTAAGCGGCATTTTATTGTGGTATATGCGATAGATAGATAGATTAAGACTTAAAGACCTTAAATGTTAGGATCATGGATCAAATTTGCTGCCAGGCATGTCAGTGGTCTGAGGTAAATCACCAAAGCTCGGCGATTTTGGGTTGCAAGAATCACGAGTCGAAATTATAGAGGAAGGGCAGTGTTTGCATTCCGTAAATCTATCGTGCGCTATTCAGTTGGATCATTTGCAATTAGCTCAGAAACCTCGTACCCTTAAAGGATTTTGGGTACTGAACAATAGTGCAAGGGTTTCAGGAATGACGTCACAATCATAACTTTACTTCGGTTTCTCATGCAGGGCTATCCAGTTTACTTCTATATGAAATAGTGAAGTACACGTCTAGGTTCTTTCCTCCTGTCGATTGTTTGGTAGAGTTAAATGTCTGCTCCTGAGTGGTGAAGGTTTCAATGTAATTCTCTGTCGACTGGCATTGGCGCTATGCATTAGATTAAAAAGATCTTACTACTTTATTTATACTTTCACGATAAGAAATACGTTAAGTGAATATTACTTAGTTTAGACGTCGTTTAATTTCTAGATTTAAAAATTTAATCTTGGATCCCTTGTGAGAACTACCATTATCAGAATAAGGATCTTTTGTGTAAGCTTAACCTAGCATTTGAGTATGCCGGTCACTGACAAGGAGAAAATTGCTTATGTAATCAAGGGAGCTGGAAACATTGGCTACTGCTAGATATTATAATTTTATTGCGTTTCCCAGACAGCAATAATTCATCCTGGATTTAGAAGATTATTAGTATTGACCTTTAGAAAAATAGCTTAAGGCTAGTGTGGCCTTATTTCGGATGAGTCGCCACGTTGTATTAAGTTGCGCTTTTTTAGGCATTCAGATATACTCCTCCACAACTTATTTCTGCATTCGATCGATATGTCTTGCTTTCTAGCTTTTGTTTGATGGATCGTTGTAGGACGTACGCATTGATAAAACGGTGGTTACATAGTTGTTAGCGCTGCTGATCCATGGACGTCAAAATCTTAGCGGGCTTTTCAAGTTTATCTGGCTTCTACTTTTGTCCGAAGTTCTGCTGTTTTTCGTTTAAGACACCATCATGCTTTTCTTGTATACCCTGACAAACTTTCTATATTGTTAATAATTTATAATGTAAACTAACATAAATCCACAAAGTGGACGATATCCAATGTGCTGCAAACATAACGTCGTACAGCAAAAATCTGGCTTTCAAAGATGGCATCGCAGAAGTCTCGTATTTACGAATGAAACAAGACTGCTAGCAGCAAGTTTACCAGGTTTGTAAGCATCGTTCGGTAGAATTTTTACTGTCATGTCTGGTGGATACTGTTTTGAAAGATAAACCTACACGTACGTGCAAAGCCATAACAACATTTACTACGGCCAGAAAATTACCCCTATAAATTTTACATAGCGATACATTTTGAAGGGGCTTGTAACAATCATTTTATTTTATTCTGAAAGCGAAACAACGGGACGGGTTGCCTTGTTTTCCATCATATTAGCAAAGTAACTGATCAAAGTTAAAGAAGACGCTATTAGTGTAGCGAATGCAGATCATATTGGCTACCCGTTTTACGACTATGATTCTTAGCCTTGGACAGTTGGTCAATTTAGTTGCGACAGTGTCAGTTCGCACTGCTCAGTAAACATGATATAATATCTTAAATTCTCTGCTGCAGAATGAAGGAAAATGTGAAATAGATAGTTTTGTTTTGGTTGCATGGAGAGGGAAATATGTGCATCTGATCGTTGTTTTATTTATTGGCAGTCAAAACAAATTTCAATTACAGAATAGTAATGCATGTATTGCTATTGTGCGGTTCAATGTTGATCGCCATCTCAGCTCGAAATATGCGATATGTAGTACAGCGGAAGTCTAGGTGCCTCCAGATGGCTGTCGATTGACCTCGTTATCTGATTATTTTTGTGGTAAAATTTGAAGTATTTAGAGGGCCATTACAAAGTTACACCTTACTTCAGCTCCTTGTCATTTCAGAACAGGTACGTTAATGTATAGTAGTTACGATAAAACCTCTGTATAAGGCAACTCAAACAAACTGTATTCTAACAGGAAAGTCCCCTGAAAGTGATCAGATCGCGAAAGAGCCTTGTAGGAATGAAATCTGTCTATCTGTCTATCTATCCATCCATCCATCCATCCATCCCATCCATCCATCCATCCATCCATCCATCCATCCGTCCGTCCGTCCGTCCGTCCGTCCGTCCATCCATCCATCCATCCATCCCATCCATCCATCCATCCCAGCCCAACAATCTCTTATGTTAGTTAAGAATTATATAGATTGTTCAGAAAATAGACATCTCATATTAATGTTTAAATCAATTGTGAGGGATTATTCAAAACGTTTATATGAGATGTCTATTTTCTAAACAATCAATATAATTTATCTCTACAATCCTCGTGTGACCGGCATCTTCTAACTATGATCTTGAGGCCTCCACTTGTCAGTCTAGGATAATAGGGTAAACAATCTTGAAGTTTAACTGGTTTAAATTAGACTGTTTCTTCGTATTATTTGTCTACTGGCGCTGTTGTACCGTTAACAAAGTAATGTTTTGCTGAGACCGAGTGTTGTGATCTACGACGAATCTTAGATCTGTTATTTTAGCTACTTTGTTTTTAGGAGTATCATTCCAAAGTTTGGTACAATACCGTTGTTTTCGTTTTCTTGGGGTCAGAGCCAGGAAATGTGGTAGAAATGACGAACGATGTTAAAGAAGTGTACATAATTCGTCCTAAAAACAAGTATCAACCTTAGTAAGCTGCAACTTATTAAAAAGATCAATTCTATACTAAAGAACTCCAAGGCGACTTAAGCTTTAGAATGGCGAGAGGATGCTGACATTCAGGATGCTGACATTGAGGATGCTGTAATTTTCTTTAAGGACAGATTCCAGTCTCTTATGTATACGACTTCAGGGCTGTTATCCTGTTGGGAATCGTTTTTAGCCTAATCGACCTCATCCAGTTTTTCTTACAAATTAGGTCTTTTCTTGAAGTACGTTTGTGAAGAACTTAGGATTCCTTGACCACAGTTCAAATATATTGAAGATACCAGATAGTTTTAACTGTTCACATATTTACTATTCAAAGTCGTGCTCAGAAAAATTCGATTGTAGTCCGCTTTCCTTACTATCGTACATTCTTAAAATTCCTCGCGTACTTTGGGAACGTTATGTTAGAAACAGAGAGGAGTTTACGAGATGAATGGCCTGATCTGCTATTTAAGTATCAATCTGTATTGCAAAACGTAAAGATGTAACGGAATCGAGAGGCTTTGGTAGGATGACAGGTGGAGAACGGAATGTAAATGTCAGTTACCTTTATGTATAGACAAAATAAGAGTAATGAAAAACATTCCACAGGTTATAATACCATTTGTGATAGAATATTAGTATGTGTAGTGTCTAAACGCATAGTTAAGTTTAAACAATATGACCATTTTCGTGACGAAGGTTTCCATTTGTTCCTAGATTTATTTTGTAATAACAAAAAAATGACTAAGCTCATTCCTTGGACTTTTGATTTAATATTGGTTAGATTTGGGCTGCGTTTTTTCTCATTCTGTAAAATAATCCGTAAGAGAACCACTGCTACTGAAAAATACTATTAAAACGACAAATGGGACGATACATAATCCTAGCAGCGTTCGGATATACGAAATAGGATACTTTCACTTGCACTAGATAACTGCATCGTTAGTTTAATGATTGGTGCTGGTATAAAATCAGACGTCGGTTTAACCACCTGTTTAGAAAAGGTAACCCCTTCTGTGTCTATAATACCATGGATGTACATAGCGGGGAGGCCTAGGGGGCAGTTGCTCCCACAAATTTTCAAAATAATGTAATTTGGAGGAGGAACTTCTAAGGTCACGGTCAAACTTTCCAACAATCTAAAATCTCCCGAAAGGTGTCACTGAGTCGGATAAAACGCACTTATAGATAGGTCTGGCTGTTTTCTTTATTTTCAGGTTAGTATTAACTGTAGTACTTCCAATTATCGTGCTATTTCTGAAACAAGATAATAGTGTGTTTATATAGTGCAAGCAAATAGAAATTGAGGCCTTTCACTTCCACCCTTAACTTTTTCAATTTTTTTCGAATTTCAAACATCACACAACTTGGTATACCACACAAAATGACTTCTACTCAAATTCAACGAATTAAAGACTCGTTATGCATATGTACATAGTGCATTGGATTCAAAGTTTACATTAATATTTTCTTGGAAGATCTGCCCTGTAAATTTTGGCTGCGTTCAGTTAACTTTGGACAGCTGGTAGTTAGCTTGATGTAGCGAAGTTAAGTTACATTTATGGGTAGCTCGCGTCATTTAAATGTGAAAAGGGATTATTCTTTTTAAGACAGATTTGATGCAATGAGCATGAACGATATGAAGGGTGACTATCGCACATTTGAACGAAACCTGCAAACGTTTGTGAATAGACATGCTAGGTCTTAACACTCCTCAGAATAAAGTAACTGTTGTGCCGTCTTTTGATTTGCATGCTTTCTGTGTGGTCAAATTCCAAGCTATTTAAACAACTAACGAGAATATAGTTTTATGTCAATTTTTGTCTTCTATAACTAGGTATCTTCTTTTAACATAATGGGTCACAAAACAACTTTTTCACAGACTACCCCCGCCCCTCCCGAAGACATCTTGTGTACGGCCATGTACAATACTATCAGTACCATGACCCCAAATTGTTTTCGAGATACTGCTATTGTTACAAAACAAAGGCTAGTGCCCAAATGCAGCTCTCCTGCTGAGTAAAAGAAATTTAGAATAAACTCTGTTATTAGGCGTAGGTTCTAGTTTGTTGTATTGCGATTTCATTTCTTTACCATTGTAATTATCTAGCTTCTTTAATGTGCTCTTGAACTTTATATCCCCGTGCCCGTGAGCTCCCACAAGTACCCCCTGTGTATATATGCTTTATTTCTCTCACCAATTACCATAGATCATGCTATTTATTTCCTACTTAATATAATTTTTACATACATTTCGTATTTGCTTTCACCATAACAGATTGTGTCTTCATGGAAGTTGGATTCCTCTTCTGTAATCCGCACTCATTCTAATGCATATTGCACCTCACCTTGCCTTTAGAGCATCCACATAATCGGATCCTTCCATTATAAGTCACGTTAATGTTGGTGCTCATTTACCCGAAACATCCTTAACGATTTGTGTGCCATTTATTACTTAGTATACATTTTCCAAATTTGTGAGGTCAGAAAATTGTCTACTATCCATCAGAGTCCTGCAAATCATAAAAACCATGGGTAAATGATTTTTTCGCACCCAGCCCCTTTCCCATTTATGTATAATCTGTTTAAGTAGTTGCGAATTGTTGCTTTTGAACTTTTGATATTGTCAAGGTAAACAACAATTTATTCGTAGTCACAGCATTTAAGCCCTGACAAGTTGCTAATTTTGTTTCTTGCTCTGGTTATCTGGAATGACAGGAGTGTAAAATCATTAGCGAGCTCTTTTTTAAGTCTGAGTAATTTTTTTTTCGATCTTTTTCATTCAAAAGTTGCGAATGTAAATCAAGAACATCTTTGTAAAGCAGTTTCATTTTAGGGAAGATTCTTGCTGCGAGAGTTATCATAGATTGTTAACTGTCATCTAAACTCTCCATTTGATAGCACTGTGTAAGTTATGCAACGGTCAACCCCTCCTTGCTACCCTGCGTCCCACATTTTCATCAACTGAAATTTGCAATTAGTTCACAGTGGCATACACAGTATAAGGAAAAGTCAAAAAGTAAGTTGCTAATTTGGGATTTCAGCAACTGATTTTACTGTTAACGATGAGATGACGTGCTTTTTATGATACAAGTCAATTATTGAAATCTGCTATTTCAATTCGCTCAAAGTTTTGTTTTGTTGGAAAGAATTTTGTCTTCTTCAGCACATAAACATCGAGCTTCGATGTAGGTAATTAGTGTGCCTGTTGCAATAGGGCAAGAGGCATGTGAAATTCTCCACGTGATGAATTGCCACCAAGTTTTTTCCAGTTCCCAACGGAATTCATTCAACACACCTTTAAAACATACTCAGTTTTTTGAAATATTCGTGCTTAACTTGCTGTGTTGTTGCAGTTGCTCAAGAGGTTTATCTGCAGTGGATTAACGTCATTGTTATCGAACTGAATGCATTGATATTAAGTATGTTCCAAACTGGAAATCTCTTGTTATTAAAATGAGTAAATTTTAAAATATACTGAAAATGCACTCATTGTAGTTAATAATAGATCAAAAGCGTAAAATTTGCAACGTGTATGTATGGACATATCATCAGCAATGCATGCCAACTAAATTTAGATATCTTCATTTTGCTTAGAAGAGTATCTGGGACAAGAGGCATGGAAGGAAGGAGAATGTAGTTGGTTGCGAACAGCAAAACTGCACAAACCTCTTCGTAAAACTTGGCCTGAAAGAATTAAGTTGACAGCCAAAAATGTAATGTCCGCACATTATGGTTTATAAACCCTAGATGATGATGATGATGATGATTTGTATTCGTGACCGTTGATCACGGCAAAGTGGTTGTCGCGCCTGAACGAACCTGACACTACAAGTGGCCGTAGGTACCCTTACAACCACTTGCCTACAACATGTTAAGTACATTTTGTATCAGCATTGCAGAAGACATACAAATAACACGATTGCTAGCAGCACTATTTGATAAAATTTAACATCGCATCGTCGGAAGGATGCACCCAGTCAGTGTACGTGATACCAAACCCATTGTAAATTTGAGCAGAGGTGAGTTGGGTGACCCCTTGACTGTTAAATGTGCCCACCCCCCTGTATTCCCGATCATTGCAGATGTCAAAATATATTCAGAGATGGCTTTGCTAACAAAACGACCTACCAGGCAACTGACTAGGTGGGAGCCTACTCATTCATTCATCCAATCATTCATTTAGATATAAATTTTTACAACCTTAGTGATTCAGAGAATTAGTTGCAGTTCAAAGAAAAAGATTACATTGAGTCTAAGACCTTATAATATCTCTTTGTTTACCTACGATAGCATGCCCACGCTCTAAGATTAGCTTCAACACAAAAAAGATTAAGTACCTACAAGATATGGGATTTGAGGCTATTTATCACCTTAGTAACTAAACAGAGGAATCGACTGTGTATTGTAGGAAGTCTGCAGACAGACTGATCGACTCTCAGATGGCAGCAAGGAGGTACCTCCTTGTTTCTCTGCCTCAGTACTGTAATCCGCCACGCCCTGTACTTGTAAAGGATCCAATTGTTTTTATCCAGGGATGTAAGACCTTCCTTAAGAAACCTCTTAAAGAGTAGAATGAGGGATTATCCTGGGGAACTACTCTTATTTTCGCCGTCTTGAATATAAGCACAAAAAATTTACAAATGTCGTTTGTGTAATGCATGAGACAAATAAGCAACTTGACAAACAACTGTAACAGGAGTGATGATACAAAACAGCGAGCTGCAAGAGCGACCCTGTTACTTCGTTGAGACGGTGCCAAATGAGAAGTAACATTCTACAGAGTTGCACCGAAAACGACTTTGGGGTCTTGTGTCCTAGAACTTGTATCAATGCACTACTGTAGTCCCATCCCCATTGCTCAAACGTTGACACACAGATGCAAGTAATTATGTGATGCATATTGCAATTTTCTCTTTGCATTTTTGGGCCTAAAATTGCTTCAAGGTCAAGTTACATTTTATCCATACGTTTTCCATTGGATTATCGCCTTATTGGTTACCGGACACAGTCACGTACGTTTAGACTAAGGACATTTCATAAGATATGATGGACAGAACAATATCTGGTGCTCTTAAGACACTAGATCACATCAGCAAGTACAGCATTTGCACAGGTTTTTGAAAACAGGAATTGCAATTTTGATTTGAGGGTAGGGGTTTCTCTTGGACTCTCATGTGAATTACCGTTTAAACCAGCAATTTACAAGAGAAAGAATAGAATGAAGTTAAAACTGAGAAAGAAAGGAATAAAGTCAACATTAAGTAGTCGTAATTTACCTTGTGGTAAGTCCAGATGACCAGCTTAGGCCTGATGTATTTTGTGCTACTTTAATTTAGCGATTAAACTGAAAATTAACAACTTCAGTATTTTGGTTAAATTTTCAACCAAATATTACAGAGGGGTCCTTATTATCTTATTGTTACAGTTGTTATACAAAGTCCCTTTCAAAGTCGTCATATGATGGTCAATCATTTAGCTATTATCATCACTTCTTTATCAGCAGCACTTTCCTTCGCTTCATCAAAATTCGCCAAATCCTTTTCAATGTTTCGTTCTTATCGTTTACAAATTGATCCATTTAATAAACTGCTGATAGTTTTGGAGTGCTTTGATTGAAACAGACGTGCTTCAGCCATATCATATGTATGGCAATACAGTCAAATGTGCATGACAAACTTGACTTTAAGAGGGAGCTGAATAGCCAGCGTGATCGATTTGCAGTTGCTAGGAACACTCTGCTGCCTGGTACAATTACACCAACAACAGTTGGTCACATACCGTGAGAAATCTCCCGCTTCATTTGGTATGCTCTTTGGAGGATAGGATAGGATAATAAAAGGCGGATTTTCAATTACAGACTACCTTACTCACTTTAAATTACGCGTCCCATTAATTTTCACGCAGAAATGCGCGAAAATTCATGGGAGCGAAAAATAAGTCGTTTGGGGGTGCGCGAAAATTCATGGGAGTGATTTTTTCGTTTTTAAGGAAATACCTCGATTATGCAATTTTCAAGTTGTTTTCAAGAAAGTGGTTGCCCCGACTTTTTGTCTCAAAAAATGTTCTAGCCGCCCTCTTTTCTTCCCCTTCGTCCCTCCCTTCCCTCACCATGCCCATTTTTACCGTCAAAAAGATCTTGCCCTACTACTTGATAGACTTGACCAGGATTCTAATTAATTTTGACCCGTCCCTAAACAATAAACAGGATGTATTAACAAGAGGCATCTGATTCGATTTTCAAATGAACATGCCCCACCCCTTTGTTTATTCGAATCTACAGAGTAATAAAGAAATCATTAATTCACTTTTTAGATGAAAAAAGATAATTCGATAAAATACATAACCAACAACCCCTAATCATCGTCAATGATAATTATTCAATCATTTTCGTCACTACTTAAAACTTCTTCTACGTCTTTTTCTTTCCCATCATTTTCTTCGACTAAAGTCATCGTTTTCCTAATAAAATGATCATTTCTAGTTTCTATTTTTTTATTTCTAATTAATTGAAACTTGGCAAACACTTTTTAATTATCATACTCGTGATATTCTCTGGGGTTCGTTAAGTTCTCGATGTCCGGTCCGAATTTTCAACATTTTGGCCATTTTCGAGCAATTTTGGCCGTTTTTAACAACCCATGAGGTATGAACATGAAATTGCATGTTTTGTGTTTCCTCGTGAATCTAAACATGCGGCTAAAATTTCAGTTTGAAAGACCATACAGATTTTGTTTTGTCTATTTCAATCGGTGCTAGAGAGTTTCGAATGAATTTTTAGTCTATTTTTAACTCCATAAGACTCGTGCAGATAGCATTATACTAAAATTGTAAAAGAAAAATAGGAAGAAAAAATATTGATTTGGCCTGCGCGAAAATTAATGGGACGAAAAACAATGGGAGCGAAAATAAATGGTGCGCGAAATTTAAGGTGAGTAACGTATCCAACTTACAACCTGTAACAGAAAATGCTCTTGGAATGTTGATAAGGATAAAAATGTGAATTCAGACGGCTACAAAAGTTATCAAAGCAGAACTGGTACTACTTGATATGTTGAGGTTGATGTCACGAGAATCATATATGCCTGAGAATAGGTGACAGATTGTCTGTTTTAAATGCGTGTTAATAATTTTGCTGAGTTTAATCTAGATCATGCAGGAGAACAAAATGTATAGGTATATGGAAGGTTACCTTTTGGTATGGGTTTCTATATGATACCAGTCGTAAACTGAATGATTGTGGGTACTTTTACTGACGTATCTATGTAACTACTAAAGGGAAGGGCATCCTAAAATGCTGAGAAGGGGGCTGTGGTTTAGCCAAGAGAATTGTGACTTTCCAAACTGCCCATTATTGTGATAAAAATGTTTTGAAGTATGTTAGAAATATTAACAACATTCAAAATCAGATACTGTTAATCCTAGAGTAAACTCCGCAAGCTTATTTGCAAAAACGACAATTTGGTGGGAGCGTATTAGAGGGATGGGTTTATTCAGAGATTGTTGTAAAATCTCTAATGAGTCCCTCTCACCTTTTAACTCCCCTTTAGAAAGTCGAAAAAATTACCGAAAAGGAGCCATTTTGCAGACAAAGATTGATCAGCCAATAAGGATTTCTTTGCAATCATTTCAATTGTTATGGTGTGCAGGAACTATTCGAGTTTCTTAATCATATAAAAACTCACCAAAGTAAAAACAAGATACTGATTTTTAGAATTGTAAATCCACAGAAAAGTATTCCTCTTTTTGTGTGGCTAATCTATTCCTGATTTTTACAGATGTATGAATTGAAGAACAAATTTTACCTGAGAAAGTGGGGTATTACAATTTCCGTCAACCTAGGATTTATGCGTAGGAAGAGCTTGAAATGAAATCCGGGGGGACATGCCACACAAGTACCTTACTTCACTCAAAAGTTATCCTTCGAGGAGAGGTGCTTATTTTAAGGGGCGCTCAGTTGCAAATCAACTTTTGTACAGGGTGCCTTAATCTTTATGAATCCACTCAGGTTATCTAGCATAATAGAGTGCCGTTGGTGCTTAATCGTTTGCAAATCTTGGGGACGGGGATGATTCATTGGAGGGGACGCTAATTGTCATAAGGTGAGGAACTCATGAGAGGTGGTAGCTCAGTAGAGGGGCTCTATTTTAAGGAAATATTATAAGAATTTTTTTGTGTTTTGCTCCGGTCGAAAATCCCATTCCGATTTCTGGTCCCTTTCCGTGTTTTGTCGTGTAATCCATTCCTTTCTCGTGTCGTTTAAAATAGTCAACATGTAACAAAAATTGTTTTTCGTAACGTTTTTGTTATAAAAACGAAATTCCCGTTTCAAATTTTTATCGCCAATAAAAGGGTGAAGTTACACCTAACATGAGTCCTGTGCTGCTTTATTCGCAAGAAGTTGATTATTTGCACATGACTCTTTAAGATAAGGTCCCATTATAGGGGCTTATTTTCAAAATAATTTTTAGGTTGGTGGATTATTCAAGGGAAGAAGGGTGTTATTCCAGGATTCATCATATTAAAGAAGCCCTCACAATATATTTCTAAACATAGTGTTGTTAAAATAGTTATAACCAGCTTGATATGTTTTCCAAACTCAGTCTAATGTCAAGATCAGAGCATAATCAATTCAACTGGTGCAATGTTTAGATTCAGAAGTGATCACAATTGCACCCAACATACCTTTAATAAGAAAGCGACCGTCAGGCTTTTAAGAAGAAATTTAGTCAAATATCTATAAAACTAAACTTGTTTTAAAGAGGCCATATTCCTCAAAAATCTCTGTAAACTTTAAGAAGAGGGGCTCACTCCTCTAGAACAGCATCCAAATTGTCTTTAAGGAAGGGGAGCTCACGATCATTGTCTTTTGAAATTGCACTGCGGGGTGTGCACGGTCAATCACACGTGACCTGGTAAATAAACCTCGAATTGTAAACAAAGGAACTTTTGTTTAAACTTTGCCGCCTTTCCAAACCAGTCCTTTGATTGTCTATGCTTCACGTAACCAGAAATAGCATCAGCAAGGCGTTAAAATCTATTTATAAATCTTGTAATTGCCACTTACAAGTTTCTCAGCAGGCTATCCAGACTTTCACCAAGATCTCTGTGCTGAGTTAAAGTGGACCTACACCTCAGTTTTGACAAGTATTTTTTTAATGAATTGGAAATGACTAAAATCTGAAAACAGAATTGAAATTGGTCAAACCGT
>JANTCA010019151.1:0-24389 GCA_024741275.1 Chironex yamaguchii
AACTATCTTGTGCAATACTAGTTGTTTCCTAATCAAAGGAGTCTCTTATTCAGATTGATACTTACTACATTACAACACTGTAGAGTTTGGGGGAGAGCTATTAAGGGTCATAAACACCATAAAGAATGTCCAACCGATCTTTGTTTACAAATTTACAGGTTCCTGCTCAAATGTCATATTCGCACTCTAACCCAGCCCCCTTAGTGCATGGTCCTGATTAAAAAACTGGATTTTTGGGACGTTTTACGGGCTTTTGGCTACAGAGAACAGAAAAATAGCATTGCAAATTGATTTCTATGACCCCAATTTATCCAAACAAGTTTAAAACGAAAAAGGTGTAGGTCTACTTTAAGTTAAAAGGTCCATGAAATGGAGTAGCTCTAGGGTTATTAAATCAATTAGTTGTTTGTTTGAACCACTCAAATTTGGTACAAATGTAAGAGATACTTCAATGGGTACATATTAATGACACTATGTGTAAATTGGATGAACAAGTTATTAGGTATTTGATATTGGATCAAACAAGGAGCACACAACAATTTCTTAATTTTTGCAAGTGACATGCAAGCAACTGTTGTGACTAACAGATTTATTTTATGATGGAGGAATGAATTACTTCAGATTCAATCTTTAGATACAAGTCTCTCTTTACTTTAGAATGTTACTTTAGAATGCTCTGCTTGCCTACAATGCACCTGGAGCTAAAATTGTCACTGAATTGGAAAGAAAACTTCACCATAGAATAAAAAAATGTTTAGAGACATACAAGATAGCTGGTATGCTGGTGAAATAATATTCACTTTCTGACAAAAAACAAGATGTGGATTCTTAACTAGCACTTTTAAACAGTTTAAAGCAAGATCTGATGATAAATGGCTGAAAGGCTACTAGCATATTTCATTTGAATCCTGGTGAATACCTATTAGTTCATTATTATTTTGATAATATCAAAGTTCATAATTCATTATGTATTAACTATTTTATACTTCTTGAGTGTGTGTTCCAAGAGTCTTATATTTGGGTCTTTTAACCATGCTTTAACTACTTTTTGTCAACTACTTTGTGTCGTTTTTCTTCAGTACCTGACAAGAAAACTTGGAGTTGATGCTGAAATATTTGGTTATTTGCAAACAACCTTTGCACTTGTTCAGTTATGTGGTGGCCCTTTTTATGGCAGATTTGGGGATATATTTGGAGCTAAAATAGCTTTACTTTTAGCATTTATTGGCTCAGCTTTGACATATGGCCTTCTTTCAGTTTCCAATTCAATTCCTTTATTATTCATTTCAAGACTACCATCTGTTGTAATGCACAGTGTTCAAGGTGAGATGGAACATTTCAAAATTTTTCTTGCAAGATTTTTAGCACTTTTATTATAAATTGTGATATGCATTTAAATAATGACTGTCAGGTAAAGATCTGTAACAATAGTAAGGCAGTAAAAGTAATTTTAAAAAGTAGGCTATTACTACAAGACTTCATATGATCTTATATAGACAGAAAGCATTAAGTAGTCAATTGCCTTATCGTATTCTATTTTAGTTTTGTGGAAAGGAGTTTTTAAGTGTCTTTGTACCAGAAAGTGGTTAATTTTTAACGTTGTTTTTATCAGGTTCTCAGATGGTTATCACTGACATTACACATCCAGCAGGTTAGTCTGTGAACTCAAGTGTCTAGTGTCATTGATTTATTTTGTAGACCATAATATATTTGTACAAAGTAATATGACAAGAGTTTTTGTATTCTGACTTGTAAGATTTTTATCTCCTTTTGCAGAACTATTCTTCTTAAGTGCTGTTTTTAGCCAAAATGTCTTCTGGCTTGATTTTCTTATTTCCTTCAGATTTTCTGTACTGTTGTTTTTAAAGCTATGATGTGTTGTATTTTGTTGAAATTATGAAAGTATGTATCATTGTGTCAGTGACTCTTTATTCTACACTAGTGCTATATTTGTTAAGGCTGGAAGACATCTGTATGTTGCTATAGCAATGAGTCCTTTGAAACTTCTTATGGAACTTCAGATTGTGCAATCTGTTGTCTTCTATTTTGTTCTCAAAGAGTATAAAACATAAAAGGTATTAAATGGATTCTGTTCATCTTGCTCATTAGAAAACTCACTTTTTTATCAAAATCCATATTTGGACTGTTTACTTTGTTTGTGACTTTAGGGTTATATTATGTTGGTTTTCATACATCTTTACTTTTGCTAGATTTTATTTACTTTTTTGTCCATATAAACATTTGTACTTTATGGCAAAGCATGATTATCATTCAAAACAACAAAAGGTCAGCGGCAGCTTGTCAACGGCAAGTGTCTCGTACATGGAAAATTTCTGAAGTATATCTTTTCGTTTATGTTATTCTCATCTATGGGTTCTAATATATCTTTTTCAGACAGAGCAAGTGCACTTGGGAAGCTTGGTATATCTTATGGACTTGGAATGATTGTTGGACCATTCCTTGGTGGTGTAATTACAGAAAAATTTGATGAACCATCTGCTGCAATGGCAGCTGGATTTGGATCTCTGCTTAGTGTGTTTTTGGTGATAGCATTCATACCAGTTAATACTAAAATTATAAAAACTGACAATGAAGATAACAAGAATGATGGTAATTGTCATCTGTGTGTTGAGTTATGTTTAGAATTTGTTGCTTTTGTTATGTCTCACAATATAAAGACAAGGAAACTGGCCAGGTGAAACTTAGCACACTTAAAGTTGAAATTTATCAGATCATGAGTATGTTGATGATGGTGATGATGCTAATGATGATGACAGCAAAAGTGGAAATAATGGTTATGATGATTATTAAAGATTGTATTATGATTATGATAATGGTGGTTGTGATGAATAAGATCATTATAAATTAGGATTATGTCTATAATTATTAAAAAGGTGAGAACAAATCCTTTTAGCAAGATTAATAATGATGGTTTTTGGCAGTCTACTCCAGCTATTGCTATGAGGAATACCTGACATTTGTGCATAGTCGGCCTACATTTTCAAATAACTTTTGCACTGAAATAGAGCTAAGCAGTGTCATGGCAAACTTGGTAAGTGAACAGAAATGAACATATCTGAGATATGAAATGGGAATGTTGTGCGTTTTCTTATTATTTCTACCTCATGGCTATAAAACATAATCTAATGTAATTGGTTATTGTAAGCTGCAAGTGATTTCTCTGAAAAAAAGATTAATTTCCTTGTGCCCCATTTTTTAGTTTTGGATATATTTAAATTTGGTTGTTATGATTTCGTTTGTAAAAATTTTGGCAATGCACTTTGATGTTTATATTTTGTAGACAAAGCTGCCAAGAAATCCTTCCTTGATATAGGAAGCATATTTGGTCTCCTGAAGCTAAACCATGTTGCTTACATACTTATCATTAAATCATTAAGTGGTTTGCCTTTTGGAATATTCCAATCCATGTTCTCACTTGTAGCAATGGATTATTTCCATCTGAGTCCTAAAGAGAATGGAATTGTATTATCTTATGTTGGTATTCTGGGAATGGTAAGATTGAACAATAACCACTTTTTTATGTTTTTCTTGTTCACTGCCCGAATTATTTTTATATGATTCTTAGATAGTTATTAGTTACATCCTGGAACCATCTTTAGTTGTTAATCGCCTTTGTTGACCATAACAAGTTTAAGCCTTGCAGTCCATAAGTTGTTAGTGATAAGAAACATTTACCTTAAAACCAATGTAAATGTTAATATATACAGAAGAAATAGTCCTTCTGGAACCAATGTAACAATGAATATACGGAGAAAAATGTGTGGGAACCTGTGTACCAAGTTATCGGTCTAGTGCTACAAAGGGAGACGTTTGTGCTGCAACAACTTGTTTAGTTGTATCTGTAGATTTCAAGAAGGATCACATAAAATAGCGGGGGACTATTTTAGAAATAACTGGTTTACTAGGGATGAGTGTGACAATAAATAATAATGGTCTGAGAGATTGCTGAGAGCCTAAAATTATAACAATCTCTGTTTGGGTTAATATTTTCCGATTTGTTGTTGAAGAAACAGAGTGAAGTGACTTAATGAAATATTCCTTTTTTTCTAGCTGGTTCAAGGGTTTGGTGTAACCCCTTTAACCAAACGATATAAAGAATTCACTTTGTTGAAATGGTCAATTGTTGTCACTGTTGTTGCATATCTATTTCTGGTAAGCAAAAATGTAATGTTATGTATTCGGTTTCATTTACACAATAATTTGGAAGTTTGCAGGCTGCACAGTTGTGGGCTTGGCAGCCTTGCTGAATTGCTAAAGTCAGTTTTTGGGGGGCTGGGAGGTCAGTGTGTTGGGAAAGGGAGGGAATTTTATGACAACCAATAGCAATTTTTGGGTGCTTTGGGGCTTTTTAAGGTTGGATTTTGAGCTTTGGGGAGCTCAGATGAGATCATAATAGTTGATGACTGGCACGAGAAGTCTTTGTAGGTCATAACAAGGGATTAGTTGTCCTAACCCTAGGTTGCACCAATGTTAGCTTTCAGACAGTTGTTTTGTGGCATTTTGGGGGGCAAAGGGTTTTGACTTCACTATGGAGATGTGAACTGAGAAGTGTTTGTCAAAGGTGACCACCAGGATCTTCAAGTACTTGTTGAGAGGGAGTGTTGCTGATTCTCACATTTGGGTGGTAGTTAGATTGGTGGGCGAAGAGCGAGATTATGGACTTTCAGGAGACAATATGAGAGAGTTGTTATGTGAATGGTTGTGGAAAATATTGAGGTAGTGAGTGGAGTTGTTTTCCATGGCTGGAAAGTTGGTGCCAGATGAGTATATGGCAATATCATCAGCATAGAAGATAAAATGGAACATACAAAGTGTTATTGGAAGGGAAGTGAAAAACACTCCTGCCTACAGTCATGTTTTTTTGCTTTAATGTAGACAGACTTCACTATACTGCAATGGCAATGGAAGGGCAAACTAGCTATGCCAACTATCTGAAAATTTTTTGCACTCTTAATTTTCAAGTAAATGTTGGCCTATGGAAGAATAACATGTCGCATGGTATTCATTTTAACTTTGCAAGCAAGAGATGACTGTTTGTTTGGAGGAATTTTATGCTTTGGACTTTAATTTTTTCTTGGTCTGTTTTCTCTTTTGTTTATAATTGGCTAGTTTTGATCCATGCTTCTTACAGAGTGGTTGCCATATGTCTATACTTTCCTTCCTGATGGTTCATACTCAATGAAGAAAGTTTATCAGTATGTTTTTGTGGAATTTTCTGAATACAAGAGGGGGCTGTGGGCATTAGCACCTCCAAGGAAAATGCTCTCATGAAGGTTGAGGACCGGGAGAAGGTGAATGTGATAGACGCAAATAGCACAGCTTCTTCACCAAATATTGGTATTATTTTGCAGGGAAGACTAGAGTAGACTAATGGATGTCATGAATTGGTTTCAGTTGATTAATCAGTCATCCCTACATTTAACTTGACCATCTCAACCTTTTATTTGTGTGTGTGTAATGATATAAATCTAGCATTTTTGTTTTTAACTCAGATTATAGTTACCAACATCTATCAATTCTCTGTGGTCCTGATTCCCTTGGTTGCTGGTGGATTCATTCTCAGTGTTGTAATTACAAGTATTATAACAAAACTTGTACCATATGAAGAAACTGGTGCTGCTTTAGGTAAATCAGTTAGTTAAAATAGTTAAGTTTCTTTGCATGCAACAATTAAGTAATTTTTAATGCCTACCTCTGACTTGTTAATGTTATAAATTGATATACTGCATATAGACCATTCCGAGTTTTTTTGTAAAGCACTTAAATAGCTTTTACAATCAAATACAAAACTGCCCACCAAGTGTTGGAACAAAAACTTTGATAATAAAATGTGAAAAATGGATGGAACATAATAAAGTTTGGTAACAGTTTGCCATTTGGTAGTAATTGTAGGTGTCATTTATACATTTACAATCATATTACAACGTAATTGCTGTCATCTGAGTGGTAACTGGATATACAAATCTAATGTTCCTTAATGTCATCATAATGTACCCATACTAGTAATACTATTTTCTGTTTCCCGAATTAGGTGTATTTAGTACTGAATTGTTTTCTCATCCATAAAACACATTATAAACTTGTTTGAATACTGTTATGGTAATTGATACGGTACTGGTGAGAAGAAAGGCAATCTCATACTCATCTACTGTGTGCGATGTAGAACGAGACAGCACATATATTATTGATTGCCAAGCGGAGTGTGAGACGAGGGATATACCGCATTCTTGATTTTTTGTAGTCTCTTAACGTGTAGCTATAGCATTACAGTAATAATCATGTTTAAAAGGAATTTTCTTACTTCCTACACATCCATAGAGCATCCCTATAACTAAAGTATTTATGATGTCTATACCACGTAACTGCTGCAAAGCACCTCTTGGAATGGGCCTTTTAAAACCATAGTCTATGGTTTTGTCATTTTTAGGTCATAGTATATTTTATTCCTGTCACAATAATACATGTAAAGCTTCCAATTATTTTCTCTCTGATTTTTCAGGACTGTCAATGGCATCACATTCCCTGAACCGCTTTATCTCACCCACAATAGGTGGGCTCCTGTTCAAGCACTTTGGATTTCCAACTTTTGGTGTTGTTGGCTTTGTACTTAATTCTGTATTAGTAGGTTATCTTTTTTTCTTTGGGCGGGAAGAGATTTGATTTATTGTGGTGGCACAAAAAACTTACAGCATTGCTGAGCAGAGCTTGTATGTGGCATTTATATTTATGTCCAGGGGACTTGATATTTGTACAATTTCCCTTAGTCTTAATAGTCTAATAATAGGTTGCACATTCTTTACAGAGGTTGTTCTGTATGTGTGTGTATGTGACCACAGCTAAGTAGTCTTATGACATTGCCAAGATTTCCAATACCTTTTACAAGGAATTTGATCGTACCCAATACTCATATTTTGGAGCATAAATAGTATTTTCTATTTACCACCCTAATCGAACAGGGAACTGATATGTAACATATTTGGTAGACCAGCAAGATTTCTTAATAATTAGTCTAGGGGGAACAGGCTTCAATTTTCTTAATTAATTCAAAACATTGATCCTGTTCATGATGCAGATATTGTTTTCCCATGTATTATTTTATTATTCCAATCATTCTACTGACAAGATTAATTACTTAGTGTTCGTTGTTATCCTTTGTACTTTATTTCTGCTGGCTTTTATAACTGTCATCATCTTACTATGTGCCAAGTTTTGTCTACACAAAGTCTTCCAACCTAAGAAACAAGTCATACTTGTTTGTAAATTATAGTCACACTGAGATATATGTATATGTTGGACAAATCTAATTGCTTCCTGCTATCGAGCTATGCAGTTTTAAAGTCTTACTGATACTTATGGGTAACAGTTGCACCTAGTCATGTAGCATGCCAGTTACTTTCTTGTATGTTTTTCAGCTTTAATTTGGAATTTAAAGAAAAACTTGCAATCATACTCTTCAATTTGTTTCTGTAATATTCTGTTTCAATCATTTTCATTTGCATTAGGATGTTAAAAAGTTTAAATGGAAGTGTTAGTGCAATTTCGTGTGTATTTAAATGCTTGTATTTTAATTCCACCAAACAAAAGCATCAAAGTAAGATTACACATTTTGCTTGAGAGCTCAGCGAAAAACTGTAATGCTGTTTATTTGAGCAACTCGCACTGCCATCTTCACCTTCATTTCTATGCCCCCATGTTATCTTTTTTATTAAGCAATTTTTGAGTATACATTATGTAGATGACATGCAGTCAACCGAGGTGTCTTGGATATCTTGTTTCCTTGTTTGCTAGTTGTAGAACTCAATATTTTGCAGTATGCAAATTTCTCATCTGATCCCTACCTAATAGTACAAAATCATGTCGACGTAGATTAAAACAGAGAATTTTTTTCAGAAAAGCTAAAAGATGTTGGATCCAAATGAAACATTAAAGGCAATTGTTCCACTCACCAAAGTAAGATGGACATGCAAGTATATATACTATATAATTCTTTCAATCTTAAATCTGATTGAGGATTCTTTCTCTGGTCAGTCAGAACTAGTGGCTGATGTGAATCCCATATATCTATCAGAAGGTTTCAAGTTTCAATGAGATTCCTACATTGCATACTTCTAGTTGTACAAGGTTTAAGCAAAGCTATGCAAAAGGTGGATATAAAATAAGCAAAGTTATTTAGGATAACTGGTCACTGTCAGCTACTGAAGAAGCTTAAACTTTTTAAATTTAAGAAATTTACACAAATAGCAGAAAAGTTACATAGTATAAATGGCATATTTCTCATCTATGAAGACCCTGTGCACTGGATCTGAAATTCAACAAATGAAGTGAGGAGCGCAAGTGACCTTCATCAACACTGTGAGACCCTAAATGTGGCTCTCAATTAGAGTCTAATGCTTACCCAAGGAACCAGACAGGTGGTTTTCCGAAACCAACTTAGGAGTTGTAGCAGCAAGGGATGCTTGCATTCCCCCTACTGTCAGCCACTACTGAGGGTTATATATTTTAGGCCCAGGTCATTTTGTTTGGATGAATTTTAAATTTTAGTCTGGCCCTGCAACTGAAAACTATTGGCAACCATCAGTTATGTCCTCAGTTTTCTTGCCATATTTAGCAATATATGTCAACACTCAATATCATTTTTGTAATCACCCTACTAGCATGTTTTCTCTTCTATGATCACCAACTTTACAGTCTTCATCATTTATCACACCTGTGAAACTATATATACAGTGTATTCCACTTTCTACTTACAGCTTGTACCACATCATATATCACCAAGTATTCTGGACTATTTGGTACATTCTTCAATACCATTAAGTAAAATTCAAATACACAAATCAAATGTAAAGTATGTGTCATGTAGCTGATATCTAGTATCTACATAACAAACCAAGTCCACATATGAAAATAAACCAAATACAAAATAGTATTTTATAAGAAAATACCCCCTACTCATCTTCGGTACAATTAACATCCACAAAATTATCTAACAATTTTACAATCTTCACCTTGCACTGAAATCCAATTCTGCATATTGACGTATGGGTCCCTCGCCAGAGACATTGTCATCAGAGATAGAGTTTGGCAAGACTAAGTCATTATTATCAATGTAATTGAGATTCTCAGTACTGGCTGATTTATTGTTTACTCCTGGAGTCGCTTTCTTCCTCATTTGGGAGATGTCAATATTGGCATACTGTGGAATAGTCTTGTTATCATTGTTATCATCCTCATCAGTAGATAATGCCTCCAGTAATGTTGGATCTACCTCTGTATAAGCACTTCTTGGAAGTTCTGGACTTTCCTCTTTATTTGTGTAATGTGTCACAGGTTTAACAGTACAGACAACATACTCAGGGCTGTCCTTAATTATTGTTTTGATTTGCTCTATGGCACATCCAGATACCTTGATTCCATTGATCTCAATAACTTGATCACCTAAAATGAAATGGGTAGAAGTAGAAGTTGGAATACTCTTCCCCACAAAAACAATTGCAAATTCATTCAACACGCTTTTCTTCAAATTTAGTTGTAAATAATGTATGACTGATTGCTTCACAGCCTCTTCAACATGATTCATATTTCATAATTATACTCTAAACAGGGAAAATAGATTAGCCAATCTGTTTTCAACAAAACAGTTTAAAATTACACTTACTTTCTCATTATTAACTCTTGAAATTGATACAAAATTTTAAAATGTCTGATTGAAATAAATTAATGTAAATATAAGATTAGTTACCATCAAATTGCAGTTGAGACAAAACCAATGAGGTTTGACAGAGATAAAATGAAAATATTGTAAATGGTATTTAGCATGGTAATGTGTTATTATAGGGACAGATTTTGACGCATGACCTCAGAGATCAAAAAATTCTTGGATCTTGTTCCGTATACAATAGTCCAGTAAAAGGCTGACTGGATGCATACTGGGACGTGGATAGCATAATCCATGAAACTTAAAAATAAATCTATCAGGCAGAAGGGAAGCTATTTTGAAGTGGCAAGTTTGACCAAATTTAAAAGATCTGTTTATTTTGTTGGCCATGGTTGGTCATTAATAACCCATGTCATTGCAAATTGCTTCTTGCGCATTGCCATTATATTGAGTTATGTTTAAAAATAAGTTATTTTGAGTTTGTACAAAAATCCAAGTTGGCCTCTTCTGAGCGCTCCCTCCCCACATGTCTGTGGAGTAATGGCTTCACGGGATGTTGTTGTTCGACACCACGCCTTGAACGCTGCTAAGTTTGCACAACACAATTTAACATATCAACAAATGTATTTTTTCAATGAGTCAAAACGTGGCGTGTTCTCCACCCTCAGGCTCAATATGATTAACGCAGTAGTCATCATGTATGGTATACAGCGAGTTATGGGCCATACCAAGGAACTAAGGTATGTGCAGCCGTTCAAATTACTTCTGCATTACAACAGACTATGCATTGTCCTATGTCGCGGCAGTTTCCAAAAGACTGGTTTACCTTCATCATTCTCTTGAATTGTATAAAACTCTCGACAAACAAAAAGGCTGTCCCACTTTTAATTCAAAGCCACAGCGATATTAATAATGCCTCATAGGCTTCGATTTTTTTAAAGGCAGTACCGATCAAAGGTTTCCACGGCACTTCAACGCCAGTAAACAACGAGACAACGCAATAAGGTTTGTTGTCCACAGCAGAAACGACACAATCCTATGACATTCAACGTTGCCCCGATAAATATAGACGTCTATTCGACAACTAACAAGTTGGCCAAGTGGTTTCCTAGCTCTGTTACGTGGCAAGCAAACGAAAGTAAGTGGTAAAATGCAGTTAATCTCTAGGGAGTCTCGATCAAAATTATTTCCACAATTCACTGTCTGGCTTGCCACGTAATCGTTCCATGTTTATTGCCTCAAAATAAAGGGACAAATCCACTTCCTCCGTGCACATTTCACAACAATCACGTACATTACAGACAGTGGAATATTTATAATACTAATCGGTCGTAAGCCTCTAAAAGGGGAAATACAATTGAGTTTAGCTCTTTAGGCATGAAAATCCCTTACTTTCGATCACTGGCTCATGTCAAAGTCTCACGCTAACTACATGGTATGCCTTCAGTAGGTGGAAAACACTTGCTTATGGCAAATGTTCAAGTATCTGCACTCGCCATTAACGTACCCAAATGTCTAAGCACTGCTTACTAAGGGATTCATCGACTTTGTAAATTACCTTAGCATCATCACATTCGGCATATGAAGAACACCAAAATACCTTACCTGGTCTTAAAACTCCTGAAACAGCAACAGGTCCATCAGGTATTATTCTGCTGACGTAAATTGCTCCTGCAACATTTTTGATCGTGCATCCAATCCCATGGTTGGCATCTTTATGTATTGTGACTCGTTTAGTGTCTTTTCCGAGCCGACAACTCTTCCTCCTAATGGGATCTGATGCCTCTTGGTGCTTGTGGTCTTCGATGCCATCAAGAATGGCTCGAATCCATGTTTCTCTTTCAGTTTCTGAATTGCACGACATAAGATGCCGTTTCGACTCCGTTGTTACCAAAATACAGTATGGTCTGTTCTTCTTGCTGGAAAACCGATCGATGGATGAAATATCACTGAAAAATATTCTCCCTGTTGGTGTTAAGCTATCTTTCTGTTCCTCGCTCTTAAAATAGCATAAAACGTCATTCATTAATACAAAATACCGAGTTTTCCACATGTGAAGGAGTCCAGTTTTTTTCTCCATAAAACCTTCCTTGGTTGGAACTCGTTTCTTACGTCTGTTAGCACTCATAGCTGGTCGATTGTGTCTTACCATTTACAAGAAAACTCAAAAGCCTTAAGTCAAATCAAAATCGAGATACTGCCTGTTCTTTGTCAATGTAATCTTGCTCTGCTCTTGTTCTCGGCTTGTTCTGCGGACTGGCGTCTACTATGCTGTGTCCAAATTTTTGTATCTCATGCCCACTAACAATCCTCATATGGGCTGGCAAAAGTCAATTAAAAATAAAGGACGTTATGGAATTGTCAAAAGTAGGAGCTGAAGAGAATGGCGAAATTGCTCATCGTTCTGCTTCAGCAGGCGAGGTTTTTGGGGAGGTGAGCACAATAACATACTTCTGACGTCACTTATTCGTGATTATGACAACAACAGTTAATGGAACAATAGGTCGACCCTCGTCTTGCTCAACAACATTTTTTTACCTTGTTGGGGTTGCCCTCGATTACAGTAAGCTCTTTAAAAAATGTTGGTACACTACATTTTGCCATGTATTTGGCAAATGCGTGTCAAAAATGGTGATGTTGATTCAGCGTTTAACGTCACCTGCTAAATTAAGTAGCAGTTGTTTAATTCCTTCGGCTTTTAATCGTGGAAACAGGTAGCGTCGATTTTTTATTTGATTTTCTGACAACAAAGTCGTGCAATCATGTACAAATGACTTTTCGTACAGACTTTCAGCTACAAGGTCAGCGAAGGACGTTAACCCCACCATTTCCGCCACACTTAGATTTAATTGTGATAACTTTTGGGAAACAATATTTAGTAGGCCATTTCCGTGTTAATTTAAGTTAGTGTTCGATACGCGGAAATTGGTATTTTCCTCATTTCGGAGTTCAAATCGAAACTGCCCTATTTCAAATGATTAATAAAGTAATTAAAATGCAGAAACGTATTATAAGTGACTTTTTTCTGTCTCGGAGACTAAATAAATTTTTCATTGCAGCCCGCGATCCTCTCTTTTCAGATCAGCATGTTTATGCCAATTATTTGTAAACAAAGTTTATTTATTTATATGATTGAAATGCACTTCGATGATACAGCTGAAACAGAATACGTATGGCATACGCAAGATTTCAGATTTACGTGCATTTGAACCATAACCAATCAGTACGAAACGCATGACTGGGGGCATCAAAAAGTTGTATAAGAAAACGCTATTTTAGGTTTGTCATCCCTGGATTTCCCGGTAAACTTGATTGGCCGAAATTTCACCGAAGCGTGATATAACGGGATCTTTTAGACTAACCTTTTTTTCAAAGAACCACAGGTGTCAAACTGAATATGGATTGAATACGGTTCTTTTTGGATGTCTGCATTGTAACGAGGCTAGGAATTTTGTACTTATCCTCGTGTTTTTTTAAAAAATAGTACATTGTTACATAAAAGGTAGTAATGATAGACGGATACTCCCACCAAATTTGCTTGAAAGGGCGTTTCACTAGTAATAAAAGGAAAAAATAACTTCTTTTCCCAAGTTAAATCTGTCCCTTTGCTCTAAAATATTGGTTTAGTCAAGTGTTTGTGTGACAACTTCCGCACCGAAAGGTCATGCACTGTTTTGTGGCTTTGCAAATCGTGTTAAACAATTCTAATTAGTCAAAGCATTGTTACTGTGTTGGGGTTTTGTTAACTGTAACACATCCGATGGATGGAAACTTTTAACCCCACACCCATCTCTTGTGCAATATCTTGGCAAAGGATGATGGCATTGAAGTGGTTCATTCGTTATATTCACACCAACGGCATCACGTAAACAACTCAGTGATTCACACCTCAATCGGCTGTTTTGTTTGATGCATTAAGTAATGGATTGCGTATACGGAAGTTGTCATCTTGTTACAGTACCGACTCTCGAGTTTATTTCCTGGGTGGGCACTAAAGACAAGCTTTACCTTCAAATGAAATTTATTCGAAGTGTCCAAATAATTGAGTCTGTAATACGATTTACTGAGCACTTGCATCTCTGTTTATAAATTGGTAAAAATGATGAAATTTTTATTCATATTCCTATTGCAATAAATGACTCAAATTTTATACGAATTTGTACCTAACAAATCTGAGGATATAGTAGGACGTTTAACGTCGTATTTAAGAGGGAAAAGTATGCCAGATAACTCCTATTTTGTTGCACAAATATTCATAAGTGGGCTTCGTTCCTCTCCCAGTGAGTGGTAGAGATATGATTGGTCACGCAACAACAACAATACTCCCCTCTTGACCTTGAAACGAAACAATTTTCTTTTAAAAACGTATTATCGCATAATGGTATGAGCATGGGTCAGGTACGTGTTATTTGACAGGTCATTATTTGGTTGATGGACCAGGCATGGAGGCTACAGTTGGACCAAACACGGAGGCCTTCCACGCCTTACCGTGCATGTTGCTGAGGTCTAAGAGCCCACTTTCATACCCAACTAAAAACAGAGAGCTTTGTGTAACACCAATTTCAGATTGATCGGACGTAAAACGTGAGTGCGTACGTGCAAATTAGTGTTTTCTTCTCTCTTTACAATACCAAGACAAAGTAAATCCGTTTATTGAGTTTGTTGCGTTGTCTTATTATATTGCACCCTAGGAAAAACCACGCATTACCAGTGTAGAACTACATTCTTTGTCTGCTTAATCCAATCTAATCTTTCTTATTTATTTTCCTTTGCATTCATACGTCCAATGAACTGTTGCACAAGAAAGTGCGTTTGGAGCACTGTTGTGTAGCTTGATGACGCAGGGATATACGAAAGACTCAGAAGAGTGATGGCTATTAGCCATTACTGGTGGGTTCAGATCTAGGTATAATTTAACCTTTGTTCAGTTAGTTCTATTCCAGATAAAATTCAACCATTGTTGAAAAGTAATAAATGACAAAAGTTGATAAAAGCACGACTAATAAAACTATTGGTATTAAACTAAAATGACAACATGTAACCATTGGCAACTTCTCTGAATTTAATGACGAGGCATTGTCTCTCGACTTCTCGTGGGATAGGTTCCTAGGTTCAGTTCTAGCTATAATTTATTGATAAGTCAGTTTTGAGAAGACTTAAGCAGCCAGGATAAAATTTTCTCAAATGGCAACTGCACTCTCGAGGGGCATGACTCTAGTATAAAAAGGCTTTCTTGGCAAGCGAAAGCCTAAATGAAGAATTGTCGACAGCTGTTGTTTTTCCTACATTAGAAACTCCGAGCTTTTGGATAATCAAGTTAATATTTCCTTTAAAAACTCATCACTGAAAAAGTTCTCCCATTATTGATTAACTTTAAAAGAGATCCTCAAAATTGTAGTGTCGTAGTGCTAGTATATAACTATAAAGTAAAATATATTTGTAACTTTGGAAGAAGATAACGAATCATCCGCGACTTTCTTTTCTGTACTTTATTAATAACTAGGGTTTCAAAGGTTCACGACGTGTAATATGCTTGAAGAAAACAGTCATAATGTAGCAGTTTGAATTTAACATTATTGATCTTAGGATTGCAAATTGTTTGTTTACTAAAATCGAATAACTATTTCGTTTAACGAGCACAGTTTTACAAAAAAGATGGAATTTGCTTATGCACATAACCGGAAGTAGCAAGAGTCGGAACAACTTATCTCTTATTTCAACTACGGTCAAATAAGTCATATGATTAATATCTTAAAGTTTTATCAGGAGTAAAATGAAAACCGATGCTGTTAGACAAAGTCCAAACATCTCAGTAACGACATAAGAGACAAGTAATATAAAATGTACTTAAGAATCTAGCACCAGGTTTTTAAACGTCCGGCTGTAGGAGGACCATCCTCAGTTCCAACTGTCGGCTCTGTGTCTCGCCACGACCTCTAGCATAACAATTGTAATTTCCTACAATTTCGGCGTATCTGTCGATTATGACAAAAACAGGCATAAAAACTGTGTGGTACGATCACTGATCTCTAAATATAGACTGGACAAAGCTTCTGTTTACCGCTTGGAAGTGGGTGAAAACATGACGGTCAAATTGCACGTACCCAAATCGCGATTGGAGCTGGAAAGTGACTGATAAAAGTTAATAACTTTTGTCGTTATTAGCAAAAGGTACATTGCTCAGTGGAGTCAAAAGAATAAGTTGAAAAAATATTCATTTTTCAAATTAGTTTGTTATTATGCTGCCTTAATAGCAAAAGCGCCATGTCCTTACAAGTCAACGGAAAGAAGAGTCAATCATTGTCTCACAGTTCTAAGCAACAATGTGTTTCCTTACCTGTGGAAAGTCCCTCACACATTTTGTTTGATTGGGAGTCATAAATGTATGAGTAATAAAAATATGACGTCGTCCATTAGCGAGAGGGATTATGGTCGACTATTAATGTCATACCCCATGTTGATTCCTCATCTTTATTCCTGTCAGAAGCATTTCGAGAATTTTCTGTTTCTTTTTCCTATTTTCTTTGCTTGCTACAACCAAACGCACATCACTGGGCTTCGTACGTTGCTGTATTAGCATTACTTAATCAGACATTCGTTTTTAAAGTACTGAGTCGAACTTCTTCTCGTGTAACGAAAAGCAATATTGCTGTAGATTTTTCGAAAACGAAACAATATCTATCGATTGCAGGGTAAAATCAAACTGATTTGATTTTGTTGTGTTGCAAATATCTGTTTTATTTCCAAAGACTAAATAGAATTTGAAAGACAAACATAGACTAGAATGACGGCAAGAAAAATTGTATGACGTAAAGTGCAATTTGTGTAGTTAGTATTCAATTAATAGATAATCGCGGGGTAAGAAAATAGGAGAGCAAGGTTTGATCACTGCTAAAGAAACATACTCAACTCCAGACTCTAAAATGAAAACTGATATAGGTTACGGAATGGAGTATTTGTGACATTGCACAATTAGATTTTTTAGGACAACCTTTGGTAGTCTGCAGAGTCATTCTAATGAGGTTATAATGTTGAATACTTCCTCTTGCAACATGGTATTTAAACTTTTCTGAAGGCTGCAAAGCTGAATGAGATGCAGTTTATTATCTTAACCTCGCAACATGTCCAAGTTTCGGAATCTTATACAAATTTGTTGTGCAGATGTTTCGTACATTCTTATCTTGGTCTCAACAACCGGTTTGGGATAAACTGGCAAAGTCAGTTACAGTTCTGCCACTTCTACAGTTGATCTCATCATCAAGGCTGATCTTGGATAATCACACAACTGATCCAAGGAGGTTGAACATTTTGCCAATTCCATCAGGTTATTCATCCAACTTGAGTGAAAATAGTAATTTGCAACAGAATATAATTTCCTGTAAAGTAATCTGAGCACAGAGCAAATGACATAGAGTTGCTAAGTTTTCTTTGGTTTTCGTCGTTAGTCTGCTAGTGTAGAGAGGGAGAATTCTTTTTTCCAGGGAAGAATTACATCATTAGGAGAGTTCTGTAAAGGAATTTAAAAGAAAACGATGAAGTTGATGCCAGTCATTGCAAGAGCCGGAACTCACAATTAATGACAAAGTTTTAAGTATCAAACGCATGTATCAAATTTATACCAAATGGATTTAAACTAAGAAATATTACAGGTTTTTGCGTCATCATTTGTTCTTGGAAATGAATGTGGAGAACTAAAGTTTTGGTTCCTTGTGCAAAACGAAAACAAAATTTTGGCGGGAACGTTCATTTGTAAACATGGCTGATGAGAAAAGAATTATAGAAGTTAGGAGAAAAGTAATTTCAACATTCAAGCTTCATGGACTTATCTTAAAAAGGCAAGTAAAATCTTGTGATATTAAATCAAACCAAATTTGTTATCTATAACAAATTCAAAAGGAAATTATGTGTTGATACTTGTGTCCACCATGTCTTCAGGTTAGGCCTATAGGGTATACCCTATATACGCCATGTCTCAATCTAAGCTTACGACAGTTGTCAATTGTAAATTATTGTGAATTACGATCATGGTGGGCTAGTGTGCCGAAGGAAAACTAGAGACTTTGGGTATGGAAAGTGTCTGAAAGCCCTTGGAGCAGGGAAAGCCTGGAAAACGCTGGAGTCCCTTAGATCTTCACCGTTTACTGTTAAGTTTTACCGTACTATATATATATATATATATATATATATACGGGCCGGGCTTATGAGTTACGGAGTATTTTGTATATGATCTCAGAAACATCGTTAGGAGTAGACATTTAGGATCAGTTTAACTTATCCGGGCCTTTGACCCCAGACTGCAGGGAAGTCGTGGATTGGCGCAAATAAACTTTTCCTGCGATTCCAAAATCATCCCAGATAACTAAGTCAATATTTGTCTGATCTGAAGTCATTGATGTATTAGGATTGACAGAAAAGGAAGCTCTTCTTCTTTTTTGCCAGCCTGATTATATGGCTCAATGATTACCCATATTGATAAAATTTGTTGAAGCCTATGTTGTAATGTGCTTCAAGCATGGTATGTTTAATTGTAGTAAAAGTTTTAGTAGCAGATTATTTTTTACTTGGAAGTGAAAGCAACTAAATATGCTCACTACATTTAATGTGACCTCACGAAAGCTACAAATTTCATGAAGACAACCATCCTGATGGCAGCAGGACTATATGGCTACCGTTTTCTTGTTCTGTTTGCCTCATGATCTTTCTCACACTGCTAACTAACCAGCCTTTAGCTAGTTGAATATTTTTTAAAGTAACAGTCACCTATATTTCTGGCAAAAAATCCATGTTGTTCTTGCTCAATTTCAGAAGGTCCAAATATATTCAAGTTTGGGTTTAATAAACACATTAATTGACCAACGTTTTTAACCATTTCTTGGAGCAGTTTCTTACATTTTGCAAATTTAAGACCTTATGCAACTTGAGCTAATTGGCATTTGATATGACGAAGTGCAATTTTTCAAATAAATTTAAAACATTGTTACTGCAGGCCTATGACAAAGAAGAGGCTGGCTGTTTGCATGCCTGAGTGTAGTTAGGGAGTTTGAATGCATGAGATATTGCCCAAATTGAACATTGTTGTTTATTACCATATTGTCATGAATCCATGTGATCAGTGCCAGATTACTGTTTATTAACATACAAATGAAATCTTTCTTCTTTTATTCCCTCTAGTGATGCCTCAAAGTATTTGGTTGACAATCTGATTTCCCTGCCAAAGCAGGAAATTATAGATTGGCTTCAAAAGATTTTAGATATTGTTGAAAAACAGCAATGTAAGTTTATTGTTGTTTATTAATGAGCTTATTTATCAACATATTCTTGTAGAACCCAATTTGTTGGTGTAGTTCTTGTATATTTGAGTTATATATACATATATATAATCAGCATCTCTTTATTGTCAGAAAATATGTAATGATATGCTAGAACATATATATATATATATCCTTAATGTAATGTAATGTTATGAAATTACATAACATAACAAGTGTCTACACTTTCTGCAGCCAGTGCTTATTTCCTGATATAATGTTTTTCGACATAATAACACTTTTGCCTTCCAATTATACTGAAATGTAACATTCAATATCATTTTACAGTGTCATCAACATTAATCAATAGAGAAGTCATTGAAAAAGCTATTCAGGAATGCTCAGACACTGGAGATGAAGAAGGGTATGTACTGTCAAGGCATAAGCTCTTCTCTGATGTTACTTAAATGTCGTGCATATTGTGATGACTGAAGCTTCAAACCTTAGTCTCACTTCAGGAATTGTGATGCCTTTTTGGACAGTACACAACAGTTACAAATAAAATATGTACTTTGACCGTTCAGTGTTCCGTTTGTATCATGTTGTAGGCTTAGGGTTACCTTAAGATTGTATGTGTAACTTATTTCTGATTTCAGACATTCCAAAGATCAAACTTTGCACCATTCAACTGTCAGGTCTTGGGACTATTTGGCATATGTGCATATCCTTCTTGTTCTAAAAGAAGCTTTTGTTAAAGTGTTTAAATGAGGCAGTCATATATCACCTGTGCTCTGCATTTGTACAGAGTTGTTTTGTTGCTGTAGTCAGATGTATTGGGCAATATAATGTTTTGTTGGAAATTGTGACGATATTGCTGAATATTTCCTATGCTATTTTGTGATATGGACAGTTCAAGAATCATCATTATTTGGGGCAAAGAAAGGAAAACAGTACAGTTAACTTAAGATTTGAATCGCTAAAGCTATTTTTCTCTTTAATCAAACACTTTTGGCATTTTCAGAGAAATAATTATGGTACCTATTTACTTCTAATATACCAATAGTATGTTACAACAATAGATAGCATAGCATAACATAATAGAAGTAAATGATAGTGTAAAATCGTGGGGAACATTAACAAGTATTAAGATCCCTTTATATGAAAGTTTAAAAACTGTAGTTTGGTATGTTTAAGTCAAGCCCCTTCCTCAAATATCAGTCTGGTTATCATATTGATTAGTAGACTACATTTTTCACCTGGCATATCAGTTGAAATTGTTTGTATATACCTTAAGTTTGTTTTGTTTTAACTTTGATTCTTTTTCTTTTAGGGAACAGATTTTTACATTCATTAGTGCTTTCAAGTAAGTATTGCACTTTCTTTTATTTGTTTGTGTTATTACATCTACCATTGTGATTCTGTTTAGTGTGTTGGCTTGTCTGTTAAGTTGCAAAATAACTCGAAAAGTTATGGACAGATTTTGATGAATTCTTAATCTAGATCTGTTCTGGAGTTCTTAGATGATTGCAGTGGAGCAAAATAAGGTATAGACATGCATTGTGATCAAGCACACTACTGGGTAGCCTCCATTTGAGTACATTTTGTGATACAGACATGCTGATCAAGCACACCATATAAAGTATAGTTTGTTATAAGTTTTCTTTCATCATCATTGGTTATTTCTGATGTGGAACTTGGAAGTTCTCTTATTTTTCTGATGCTTCTCAATATAAAGCATACAATCATAACACTGATGGACTTTTAGAAAGGGCATGATGTCTTCTTGACTGAGAGCCTGTTTACATGAGGTGGGCTGGCCCACGTAGGAGAGATCTGTGTGTTGTTAATGATCTTATACAAATTTATCTTATACAGTGTTTGCATGAACAGTGGGCTAGTCCACTTAGGTGAGGTCCATGAGGAACATTGGTGGTGTGATCATTTGACGATTAGTGTCATTTACGTCTTTTGTGACATGCCAGTGTTACTTTGGCTGGTTATATGTAAAATTTCTAGTAATTGTTACATTTTGTCTGGAGCCTTGTTAGAATTCTGTTGTTAGATAACCGATGTTGTGAGATAAAAGACGACTGTATTCTAGTTGATGTGTCAGAGGAACAAATCAAGGCAAGATTTTATTCTGGTTGTCGTGCACGCTAGAATATTGGTGATGAGGATGGGATTGCCGAGACTTGTGCCTGCTCTCAAAGGAATTTTCAAATGAACAGTGCAATGTAATACAATATTTAAACAGACAGGGCTTGTACGATCAAGCGGCTGTACAAAGTAGGAAAGCAGTTGGGTAGAATGTTTAATGACACCTTGTCTTGTATGATCTGGAACTGTACAGTTGATTTAGGCTGGATTTATTCATAATCAACATTGCTTCACGTGATAGACACAACTCCAACATCCAAAGTATTTCCCATGTTGGATCGTGTAAGGTAATGATTACGTCTTTCTACAACGTTTTTTGAGGATGTGAATTTCAACTTTGTAAGGGTTTACTGGTTTGCAGTGTTCTTATCAACACTCTGCGGATTTGAACTCCTCTATCACCTATTTTAGTTATTTTGGATGTTGAAACTGTGCTTCTATTATGGCCGAACTCTTTGATGCTCAAGGAAATCCGGTCGAACTAACCCAGCTCATGCAGCAGTTCTCCCAAGCGATGGCCAATGTTGCCCAACAAGGAGCTCAACAGCAGGCGGAAGCCGTTGCCACTGCTTTTACTGCACGACAACAGAATGTTTTGCCCTCCAGACTGCCTGGCGACCCACAGCCATTTTGGGAGGATGAGTCTGCACCCTGCCCAACGACATGGCCTAATTTCATTCGACGATTCAACGTATGGATTAATCAATGTCCACCAACCGGACCAAATGCCGATTTTTGTAAAAATAATTGGCTGGCCTTTTCCCTTGGCCAGGCTGGGTTAGCCAGATCTGCCACGCAATCTGGCCTAAGTGATGATTATTCCACGTTTACACATGTTCAGATATTGGATCAATGCAAGCCTATTTTTTTAAAAAAATCTCCGCTGGTGCAAAAGTACATTGCTTTTCACACATTACAGCAACATGAGGGCGAATTTGTTCAGGATTTTCTGCAACAAATCAATGATACTAAAGATGGAGCTGAGTTCGCCAAACTGTCTGAAGACAATTTTAGTGCCCTCACCCTTGTTCTTGGCACTAACAACAGCACAAAACAAGAAGAACTGTTCGAAAAAGACTGGCCTAATCTGGATGAATTTGTTAAAATCCTAGAGGCTGCTGAACTGGCCAAACGGTCTCTTGCTACCATGGCCAACCCATCTGCCAAAGATTGCCGCAACCAGTTTTCCTTCTCAAGCCACAGGCCAGAGAGGAAGTGGTCGTGCCCCCTTTTGTGGGGGGAGAGGAGGCAGTGCAAAATGTCGCCAGCAAACTCGACAATTGAAGCCTGATGGAAAAGCGTCCGAAAAGAAAGAACCGAAAGAAAAATCGACTGAGAAGAAACTCTTCAAGTGTTGGGGATGCGGCGAAGAAAATGCCTTGCATAAACGTCATTCAGACTGTCCAGCCGTGTACAACAAATGTGGAAAGTGCAACATTGTGGGACATTTCGAAGCATGTTGTGGTGGCAGGAAAATTGGTGCTTTAAGAGTCGGTGCCACAACAATGGATTTAAATGCTTTTTGCTCTTCTCTACAAGTCCGTGCATCGAATGCCAATGGACACGTGCAGTTTAATGTTGATACACAAAGCGACTGAACTGGGGTGACCCCCGAAGTCGCCCAAACTGTATTCCGAAACACACGCTGTGAAGTCACTAATCAACAATTTCAAAATTTTGATGGCACACCAATTCATGGGATTAAACAGAAGTTTAGCGCCCAAATCTGGAACGGCTCACACTTCGCATCTGGAACCGTTTATGTATTGCCAACTGGTTGCCCTTCTGTACTTGGAGTTGATTTTATCATACCCCTCAATTTGTTAATGTCGACCATCAATAAAGTGTCCTGCAGAGATTTGGCCACACTGGCCCAGATATGTACGACCCGTGTGTCTCCCCCCACAACTGTGCCAGTGTGTCACTGTATGCGCAGCAAGGATGAAAATCACCATGATACGGTATCCAGTGACTGCCCAAAGCCATTGTATTCCAGCTCTGGTCACTTCGGCACAAAACACGTACATACAGTGGGTCAAAACTGATTTTCTGATCCTGGCCGAGAACAGCATTGGCCTGGTTCCAGGAGTGCACCATGAAATTCATTTGACACCCAACGCTCACCTGGTCAAATGTAAAGTCCGAACTATCCCATTTGCCCGTCATACAGGCACTTACAAAGCACTCACCGAAATGGTTGCACCATTGACCGTACTAAGTGGCTGTTAGGTATGGTTACAGTAGATAAGCCTGATGGCTCTGTACGTGTAACTACGGATTTTCGACCATTGAATAAACATGTCACACCTTTATAGTATCCTTTACCTAATATTGATGAACTGCATCAAAAGCTATCGAAATCTCGTGTATTTTCTACATTGGATCTGTCCAAGTACTATTACAACTTCAAACTGCATCCCGATTCGCAACCATTGACTGCGATGATTACACCATGGGGCATTTATCAGTATTGCAGATTGCCCATGGGATTGACTGATGCTGGTGGCTAGCTCAGAAGTTAATGACCAAGCTTATGTTTGATTTGGATGGTGTTGAATGTTACATGGACGACTTGATAGTTCATGCAGAAACCACAGCCAACCATGATCGAATTATGGGAGATGTTCTGCATCAATTGGCAACTGCCAATTTACTGTTGAACCTGAACAAGTGTCATTTCGCTACCGACAAGGTACTGTTTATTGGGCAAGTTATCTCTCATGGTAAGCGGGAACCGTCTGCTGATAACTTAGCACCAATTCAAAATTTTATTGTACCCCCTACTGTAACGGAAGTACAACGATTTTTGGGTATTATCAATTTTCACAGCCAGTATCTGCTCGATCTTGCCAATGTCTCCGAACCACTCTGTGCATTGACACGCAAAGATGCTGAATTCATCTGGACTGATGATTGTCAAGCTGCTTTCAATCGATTGAAGAGCTTGGCCGCATCTAATTTGAGCCTCGCACTGTTCGACCTGCAGTACCCAACTATTCTCACACAGACGCCTCTAGCGTAGGCCTAGGTGCTGTATTATCTCAAGTCCAGAATGGAAGAGAAGTACCAATCACTTTCGGGTCATGTACCTTGACAGACCAAGAACGATGTTATGCAACAAATGAACGCAAATTGTTGGTGTTGGGGTTTGAGCAGACAACAAGGCAAATAATCCAAATTCATATAATCCATTATCTGTTAATATACAACAATTGGAAGGAATCGACCTTTACAACAAAACACGAAGCTAAAGAGGTAACAACATGTCTTCAAGATCAGTAGAGAGAAAAACACGCGGCCTAGAAATC
>JANTCA010019162.1:0-10229 GCA_024741275.1 Chironex yamaguchii
TAAATAAATAAATAAATAAATAAATAAATAAATAAATAAATAAATAAATAAATAAATAAATAGATAAATAAATAAATGGTATTAAACCTGTGCTGTAATATAACAGAATCGGTTATCAACAGTCACCAAAACAATCTTCACCAATACAGCAAGTGCTGATGTAGGAATACAAAGCAAAGAACAAGGCCTGGTTGATTAAACTAAAATTCCACGAGTAATCTAGTCTACAATCGTCTGGCTACATTAGCCATTTGAATCGATCATGTAGCATGACACCTGGGTAGTTTTTTAATCCTTCTTGGAAACTTCAAACGAAAGCTGAATGAAAACAAGATAGTTTTATTTCACTGAAAACCTATACGTGAAGTTGAAAAATTTACGTCATGCTTTGTAGTGCTTTGTGATTGAAATTAAAAATTAAGTAATTGAATTAGAACAATTAAGTAGACTTACTCGTGCTGGTAAAACTACTGTTTGGATAATAGGAATATTGAACGAGACAATATACTTTTCTTGTTATCCCTCCTGCGTTTAAAACACATTTGATCGGATACGTTTTATGGCAAAATGCTTTTTATGGTTATACATTACTGTACAATATTGTATCTGTACAATATTGTAACATAATATTACAACATTACTGTGCAATCAATGGCCACTTAGCCCTACATCACAAAGCAGCAATCAACAACGTATGCAAATACATATCAATAATATTTCTCGAGTTATTAACTTTTAGTACAAAAGTGCAATGACTAAAGACACCCTCTTTGACATAAATAAGACAAACATACTTGACTTCATCCTTTTGAAAAAAATGGTGATCAGGAAATCTACATAAGAAAAAAATGGGTGAGAAGAATTTTGAAACACAGAGCAAAACTAACTTACATTACAACCAAACTTTAATATGGATAGTAATTGTTAAATAAAGTGTATTGCTACTCACAGCAACGGGACATTCCATTACTTTTAAACAATAGTGAGTAATCACAGGCTTGGTCACCTATCTAACTTGAACTAGACTCCACTTATAGCAATAATTCAAATAATCAAATGCTATTAAACTGGTTTAATGTAAAATGTTAACTGTTACCACCATTTGAGAGGCTACAGTCTCATCTAGAATTTTCCAAGCTATTAGGTGGATTTCCTGTGTGATTTCCATCAAAATTGGATTGAGGTTACATTACTGATGACAACAACAATGACGATTATCACATTTGGTGACTAACTTCTAAGTTTTCCTTAACTAGCTCCTACCAGACTTGCCTTTCTTTGAGATCCTTTCTAAAGATTTCAGTTCCTAGATAAAAACTTCCAAAACCTCAGCAGTCTTGCATTTTTAGGAAAAACAAATAGTCAAACCATTCCAACCTTCTAATTAGGTAGGACTTTGGCAGTCAGGGATGCCCATGGATGTTGTATCCTAGCACTATGGAGTCTGGCTATCTCTCGCATTTTCGCTTGTGGCCATACAATCCAATGCAAGAGTGTCAGTCTTGATTGTAGTAGTTGCATTTGTGCAAAATGCCAGTTGTGTCAGGGCTGCAATGCTGTTTTATGCGGGCTCCCATGTCTACTGTAGTGTTAATCAATTTCAGTTCCCCTGCTTTCAGTTGTTGGAGCAGCATAATTTTCCACACTGTGCGGTATCTTGCAGGCGCCTTCTTAGGATTCTGTATCAATATCGAAGGACTTCATGTCCCTACAAATGTCGTCTGTACTGTACATATTCCTTTATCTTACTTAATTGCATTCTCTTCCTCAATTCGGAGCTAGATGCCAAATTTTAAATATTTGCAAACAGATATCATGTGCAGTCGATACAACATAAAAGATGGCATGTTACAGTTGCTAAACCTTAAAACTTACAAACGATCCAAATCTTGATTTAGAGTGGTTTTCAACTGGTTATCTTGAAAATATTGATGCCAGGGACTCTACATAAGACAAAAAATTGAGAAAGGATAATATCAACAGAGAGTTGCAATGAGTCTCGTTTATCCTAGAATAGCAAATCCAAACTCTTGAAAAAAGTGAAGCAAATAGTGGTTCAGTTTGAGGTGAAAGGCTAGCAGCTGCTTGAATAAAATAATTTTTCTCAAAGTTCATTGTTGGCTTCTTTCCAAGCATAACACGTGTGGTCAATATTATAGTCAGCACACACATAAGAGTTCAGGATACATCAAGGCAGACTTGATATATAAAGTATGCAAGGGAAAAACTAGTTTAAAAGGTAAGATAAAAGAAAGAGCATGTCATGTTGCCTTATTTCCAGTCAACAAAGTGAAATTAGGGATTCAGAATCCATTTGAATAGCTACATCTAAAACCTTGGCATGCTGAACCTTTGAAGTTGTGTCTCTTTATAAAAAATCAATGGACCCAGTGCATCTTTTTGACAAATAGGAACCTTAAATTTGAGCAAAGAACCAACTCAGTTTTGAAATACAATTTTTACGTTGACTTGCAATGTGACATCTGATCAACTCCAGAATTTGTTTGATATACTAAATTGTTAGATTATTATGATTGCAGTAGGAAGTCTTAATACTGCCTGTTATTATCATTAGAAGCAAAAAAGGAACAAAAACAAATATTTCCACTTACATCTTCTGATTGTGATAATGGATTATTTACTGTCAAGTCATGATGAGTACCAGCCTCATAAGGATCCTTTAAGTGCTGAAAGCAGATGCAATAAAATTAAAAACACTGTGAAGAGCAGAACAGCTATACAAAAATAAGAAAGCCGTACCATTAGAGGTAAGCCAAGAAGGGGTTGCCAAATTCTGGAGGAGCTATACCATGTTATTTAGAATAGTCAGCATAAACAACATGAAAACATACTTTAGTTTTGTTTTATCTACCCCAAGATTTACTTTTTGACAATATAATAACCATAAAGTAGAAATTTATTGGTTTCTCTATGATGAGATCATCATCACTTTTGTAACCAGAGACAATGATTAAACTTGAAATATTCTCTGTTACTGGAGCAACTTTATTATGCCATCACAGCAAGAAAGCAATTTTGCAGTTCTTTTTCATGTTAGCAAGGATCTACAAACTCGGTGAAGAGCTAAGTTAAGATTTCTGTTTTGTAACTTTCTTGGCCTTGAAGGCAGTGCAATTCGATGTTCTCAAACTGGATCTAGAATGTTAAAGGATGCCAGCCTGTCTGTTTAAGGTATACAATTGTGTGCATGCCTCCATACGAAAATGCAATGATAACAGCCATATAATGGTCACCCAAGGGACTAACCAATTTTGGTCATCATCGAGGGGTAGAAGTTCTGTGCAGGTAAGGTATGAAAGGGGAAAATTGTAGATGAAGTCATTTTTGTATCTGATAATTAACACAATATGTGTCAAATAGGTAGGAGGCTTTTTATAGCAATACTTTTAAAGCTACATAGATGGAAAATGCTCAGCTATATTTCTCTGGCTCAACAACTGTCTTTTGGCAACAACAAGTTTAGTGATTGCATCCTTTGCTTTGCAAACATGCCCTGGCATGTCAGTGTCATGTTTAAGTGCAAAGATGGCCAACTGATTTGTGTAGCATGCCACCATTTCCAGTGTAATAGACAATATATGAAGCTGTGTAGAGTCAGTAGTTGTTTATTCATTTATATGTGTCTCTGCTAGATTTAATTAAATAAATGTCCTTGATACACAAGGAAATATTAACCTGGTCCACATAACAGTGGCAACTGACTGCATTAGAGAGGTAACCATTATATAAAGGTAAATTACTACGCAAATTGTAATGGCTGGTTAATTGATGACTGCTATGGAAAGGTGACTGTTTCTTAGAGGTGGCAGCTAAGAAAGGTTACACTGTATGATACCAAATTACTGGTAAATGTTTGTGGTTCCTTTTACACCATCCCTGGTATACAAAGTAGAGAGCAGGGAGAAGAAAAAGGGTTATTGCAAAAAATTTTTTTTGAAGTGGGGGATAATAAGAGGCAAGGTCAGAAAAGGAAGGAGCTGAAAAAGAACACTAATAGAAAGTAGAGCCAAAAGAGCAACAAGAAGAAAAGGTGATGCACATTACACTACTTGCAGAATATGTATTCATACACAAAAGGTCTTGAAAAAGGCAAAAATCCATCCCAAAATTCATACAATTAACAAATGAAAACATCCAAATTTATTCAATGCACAATTTGACTATTGATTTTTGCGATGTGAGTGACAAGAAACACATTTCTCTCTATAGTTTAAAAAGAAACGTATGCTAGTAACATTCTTTTTCTACTTTTCACACAAAGCTATGATAATAATAACGATCTACACTTATAAAAATCTACATGACAATTAAATATGCGTTTGTCAAACTGCTGTTGTAATCTGTTTCCACATCTTGATCTGTAAAGGGGTAACCTTCATTGCCAACAGATTCTATCTTCAAGAAACATACAAATTGTCCTTACGATAGATTTATCTAGAACTGTAAGACTGTACATACTGACAAAGCATTCCTATTCAACACAGGATGACTTGCATTCCCCTTCGTAACTATAGCTATCTAAAACTATATCATATAAAGACAACATAATTCAGTTTCAAATAAAATTCTTACATTCCTTGAAACAGATTAGCCCTTTTAACAGGTTGACGCAAAGAGTCGCATTTGTCAATTCACAACTATGGACAAGGCTTGATAAAATCAAATTACTAGCAATATTGGGTTTAAAAACAAATACCTTTTCCATCAACACATTATATTCTTCTCTCAGTTCAAGAGTCTTATTGATCCATTCATCTTGTTCCTCTGGCAAACATTCCCAAAATATCTGAGGAAAATGATGAAAGGCAAAATGTTCTCTGTTTGCAAACAAGTAATACTTTCTGCATTCTTCTTGTCTGAAAAATCAAGTCGCACTAGTGATAAAATAATATATTGCTACTAATGCATATTGTCATGACCATTTCTCCTTTATGATCCTAAACAAGGGATGAAACCATGATGTTAGTGCATGCAAAGCTATATCACATGCACATACTGGATACACAATTTAATGTAAATCTCTTGAATTTTTTTCCCAACTGCATTCTACAACTACCCTTGGCTGATTATGCTTAATACACAGTAGGTCTACGAATACAAATGTCTACAGTTTCAGAGACTTCAATTTACGTCAATCAAAAATGTAACAGTCAAAGTATCCACACAACTACAATCACTTTAATTTAAGTTTCAATTCTCTTAACACGACACACTATCTGTTATACTCATACCCGCCAACAGATGCTCCTGTAGCTTGTTCCCTCCAGCTGACAACTTGCAGCCAACTCTCGAACCTGAAATGTTGACAAAAGCATATGAAGAACCATTAGTTATCTATAGTATGTGTACATATGCCTCCCAGAAGAGTACACTAAGAAATATGCTCTATGTTTATTACATTTCAACTTACTGAAAATATATATAAAGATTAAGGCATTTACAGATTTGTGTCTCAAAACACATGCCAAACATTACATGATCTTCATCTCATAAAAAGCTTTACAAAATAGTTAAACTCCATAACAAACAATGCAAAGTGATGGCAGATAAAGTTTTAATCACCTTGAAAATGTAATTATCATCTCCAAACATGTCAAACCACTCATTGCTGCAATGGTAGGAAAGGTTAATAAATTATAATCATCATGGGTAAAATATACAAAACAGTTAATCTAACATGAAAGCAACACCACAAGTATTATAATGCCAGTCTTAATTTGAAAGTTGAATGCCCTTTAAAGTGTTATTCTACTTCATTACAGTACAATATGAGTAACAGGTTATGGCTCTGAGTGAAATCAGTCCATGGACGGATTATAATATGACGTCAACATGTATAGTTGGTAAAGAGCTTAATGCAATAGTAGTACATCAATGGGAAATAGGAAACTACACCAGTTCCCACTTTTGAAAATGGTGACTTACAAGCTTTGAACACAGATGTACCAAAATTTGTAAACATTGCTTAAATAGGTTACTGTCACAACTATTACATCTGGTTTAGCCTCCATTTTTTAGACTTGCTTGTGCTGGACAGATTCATATAGCTGACTTGTGATCTATCATTTATTAGCTATTTTGCGTATATGTTTACTGCTGTTCAGATCCTTTACACATCATAATTACATAATTCACGTGCATGCCTTCTTGTATCAAAACGTCAACTTCAATAGTACTGAATTTTAAAGACAAAACATACTATTCCATTCTTCATCAATGGCAAGCCACTACAAAATATGTATGCTACTTCATGGAGTCTCTTCCAACACAACCATTCTATAGAGCTACATCACTCCAGTTTCAAATACAAAATAAATTACTCCCTAACCAGCAAGAAAAAAATAAGCTGAAGGTCTATGCTTAAAAACAGAAGAATTAATTAAAAACTGAAATATATTTAAAATCAATGTATTGGCAGGAAAATGAAGTTTGATAAGAAAATGAAGTATTGTGATGATAAACATGTATGTAACGAGGAAAACAATCCATTGAGAAGGCCATAATTATTTTTCCAAGGATATTCCATTCTTCAATGTCAGAATTTGATGTTACAATACAGGGGTGGCACAAAGCTCCGGAAAGTCGTTATTAGTTTTAAGCGAGTAAGGCAAGTGTAATGGTGCTCTGTGGCCATGTCCCTATGTGATTACTGGGAAACAACCCTTCTCTTATAAAACTGTGACTGACTTTTTCAAAATAAAAAAAACTATTAGGAAGGAGACTTGTATGCACAAAGTAAATCAAATCCATGCTTTTATAAGAAACTTGTTTTTAGGAAACTATTACTACAATGGCAAAAAATTAGTACCAAGCACAAGAAAACTGAAGAAAATTTATGATTTTTAATTCTAAAAAATAGGCTATTGACTTGACTTTGAGCACGGTATGGTCTTGCTTGATATCAAGAAAAGAAAAAGGCCTTTCCTTTCTTATCTAAAACTAGTAACAGGGCTGCATCACTCCTCTGCTTGAAATGTGCAAGACAATTAGAATTTATATCACTGATGCCTTCCAAAACAAAGAATTTACAAAGATCCTGTTGATGATGGGAAGCTGGGGTTTTTCATTGATAACTGCTTGCCTTATCACAAACTCAAAACTATTAACAGGGTTGCATCATTCCTCTGCTTCAATAGCCCAAGACAATTAGAATTTTGATAATTGACGCTTCCAAAATAAAGCAATAGCTGTTTCATTATCAAAAGGGAGAAAGTCATAATGTGATAAATTTGGGGAGTTGTTTCGAGGACATAAAAGGATTCTGGCTACAAAGGATTAGTCAATTATCACTGTCTCTGACTAAAAAGAAAGGGGTGTAATAATTGCATGTCATTCCAAATGCTTGACAGATAAAAGCAACTCCTTCCTTGCTTGCAAATACTTGCCACGAGGACTTTACTTGGAAAAAAGCGTAAGAATGCTAATAACACTGCCCACTGCCCCTGTTACAATAAGTTGTACAATAATTATATATATATAAACAGAATACAATCCAGAAGAGAAAAACTACCAATATTTCTCAGAAGAACAAGAATGTGGAAAAAAAGAATTTGGAAAAAGATTGAGATCTACCAGTGATGCTAGGTGTCGACACAGTAATGTTCCAAGATGGCGGGGGACTTGTCCATATTTTTGCCCCACTTTATTAACACCCACATGCTCCCTACAAAGTGTAATCAAGTTGCACAATGTTTTACCAAAGTAAGAGGCATGACAGCCTGAACACTGACATTTGACACTGACAAAACTACAATGGAGTACATGAGAGCTGGAAAGTGTATTTAAATTGAAAAAATGACTGTCCAAATTGGTAGCAAAATTGGTACCTTTATGGGTAACAAGGACGTCCAAGAAAGGTAAGGAGTTTTCCAACTCAATTTAAAGCTTGGTCTTAACGTACTCAAAATTGATTCCATCCTTAGTGATGGAGTACTTTTTCAAATCAATTGTTGATTTTTCAAACGGTGTAAGAAAACTGCAATAATCCAGTTCGTTAAAATGTTTCCTAACTTTAAGATCCCTTGAGCACTTTCATCTTAACATCATTAACGTTGTAAGTTCAGCAACTAAATGTATCCTTATCAGGGTTGACATCAGATACTAAATACTCACATTTTAACTTTGCAAGCTTCTGATTCTACATGAACTGAGTGCTTTTCAGCAACTTAGTGTTTAAGTTTGCAACACAAGAAACAAGATGTTTAAAATAACACCATAAGCAAATGGAACACATACATCCTTTTTTCATCTTTTCCTGAGTCCTTTGGAGATGTCTGCTCTTTTGGGTCAATTCAATCACAGCAGTCTTTGTCTACATGTATCATACATGGTATATGAATGCAGTTAATAGTTGACCAATTTGGTTTTGACGTATTCTGTTAAAATGTATACTTGTACAATTTATTATAACATCAGGTTCTGACGATGAAGACTGGAATGTCTTCAAAATATTAACAAATAATTTTAACCAAAAGTTGGATTTTTTTCCTCTTTAAATACAACATGTTTATTGTTGATCAATCAATCAACCAACAAGATTAGTCAAGGTGACCTACAGAAATGTTCACTTACTTCATTGCATTAACGACATCACCATCCTCATCAGATTCTTTCTCTGACTGTTGCCTAAACATGAGTACAGCATCACTAAGTGCATTTGAGCATTTTTCATCTGGAGACACAGAGCCTACATCAGTATCTGCCTGATTTCTGACTTTCAATGGATCAACAAACCAGACCACTGATCCTGCAATAAAATGTGAATGAAAACTTACACAACATATGATCTATAGTCAATAATAATTCTCAAAAATGTAAACTGAGCAGCATCACCTTTTTAATGCTCAAATACACTTACCTATGCAAGGCACAACATTTGTGCATTTATTACAGGAGCACAGTGAATAGCTAATCACTAAAGCCATTTGAAACCCATCTTAGCTGCAAGACATGTATTGAGAGCTTGTGTGATTGGAGAAATAAAAAAAAGGAAGAGTATGCCATTCACTGTTCCAGTGGTTTGGGGAGAGGATAAAGATCAGGTGTCAGACTGCTATTTCTAGTAGACTAATCTTAAAGGAGTCAACCGCAAGAACAAGCATTGTATTCAGTATCCTAATGTTCCGTCCGTCATACGAGGAGTTCCTCATTGTCCAAGCCTACCCGTTCCTGAGCAAGATGTTGCAATGGAATCTAGCTCTGAATCGGAATCTGATAACGCACTAGACAGGGCAGAGGGTAAAGAATACATGCCAGAAGAGATTGACCAGTCAGACCCTCTAACACAAGAAGATCTCAATGACCTGAAATGGAATCTAAACCTATCAACGGAATCAGCACAGCTTTTGGTTTCTCGTCTTTGTGAGAAAAATTTGCTAGCACCTGGGACAATATTCTTTTTATACCGAGAACACGAAAGAGAATCTAGACAGTTTTTACAACCAAGAGGGATTCGTCACTAGTTTACTGCCACAACATTGCTGGTTTGATTCAATCAATGGGGCTGGACTATGTTGCTATTGAATGGAGACTATTCATCGACTCTTCCAGCAGAAGTCTAAAGGCAGTCCTCCTTCAAAGCAGAAATACTCTTCAATTCCAATTGGTCATTTGGTGCAAATAAAAGAAACTCATGGCAACATGGATCAGCTATTGCCTGCTCTGAACTACAATGACCATGGTTGGTTGACCTGCGGAGATCTTAATGTAGTTGGATTGGTTTGGGACTACAGGGCAGGTACACAAGGTATGGTTTTTGTGTTTGTGGGATAGTCGGGCTGATGATCAACATTTAGTCAGACAAGAATGGCCACCAAGACAACGTTTGGAAAATGGTTCGCACAATGTTCAGGCTGGTTCTCTTGTTGAAACAAACAAGGTCTTACTCCCACCTTTACATACCAAACTGGGACTGATGAAGAACTTTGTGAAGGCAATGGCCAAGGACAGCATGGGGTTTACTTTTCTTCAGCAGAAGTTTCTTCGAATCAGTCTGGAAAAGCTTAAGGCTGGCATTTTTTATGGGCCTTAGATAACAGAAATTATGAAGGAATCAATTTTTGACGATGCACGGAATGCAGCTGAGCTGTCTGTTTGGTGGTTGCTTAAGTCAGAAACTTTCTAGTGCAGAATACGAGAAAGAAGTCCATGAGCTCTTAAACATTTAGCAAAAATTAGGGGCTCACATGTCAAAATGCATTTTCTACGGT
>JANTCA010019162.1:10329-24389 GCA_024741275.1 Chironex yamaguchii
ACGAGAAAGAAGTCCATGAGCTCTTAAACATTTAGCAAAAATTAGGGGCTCACATGTCAAAATGCATTTTCTACGGTCCCACTTAGACTATTTCCCTCAGAACTGTGGTGACGTCGGTGAGGAACAGGGAGACCATTTCCACCAGGATATTTGTGTCATGGAAGAACGTTACCAAGGCCGGTGGCATGTGAAATTTCTTGTGGACTACTGTTGGTGTTTGAAACGAGACGTGGTGGCTACCCAACACAGGAGAAAGTCACTGAAAAGGCCCTTTATCCATAATTAGATTTTCTGTAATGTAACCTTTTATTTTCTGAACTTTGCAAGAAAAAATGACTCCTTTTGTTAACAAATTTTTTTTCAAAAATTAAAAGGAATAAATGGCATTTTTTACTATTTTTACAGCTTGTATCTCAAAAACGTGACCTGATTGAACAAAACAAGTGGAGTTTTTGGATTCTGCATAGCAAACTACCCTAGATTCAGATATCAGATGCTTTACCTTTGAAACGTCCCAGACCAGTGTTGTTGAGCACTGCAATTTACGACTTTTAGTTGGAACAATTAGTTGTAATTCCAGTGATAAGTCCTCGTGGGGAAAAATATCTCTAATGCAACAAGTGTAACAATCCATGCCTTGATAATATGCTAATACACTTGAGGATCTATTTCTCCAAACAAGGGCAAATTTTTTTCACCATTTTGTCATAAACTTCAGGCTATCATGAGAAGTTCAAGGCAGGAGTGCTAACTAATTCACACCTGAAGCCAACAAGGTAGGTGGTGGCCTGTGGTGGCACATAATAGCAACCTCTATTTGAAATTAATCAGGGTCTGCAATATTCCACACACCTGGGAAGCTGCAGGTGTGTGCAAAGGCATGGACACATTATTCCTTTCTGAACAAGTCTCAACTCCATTGAACAAGAAATGACCAAAAACCCCATCAGTATTCTCAAGTCACTGAAATTCTTTGCAGACAAAGCTTTACTTTGAATGTGATGTGAAGACCACATGGTTTAAGCACATGATATTGAATAAAGAGCCTGAGGCAGTAAGTGTAAGGTGTAAGGAGTGCCATTAATCAGGCCTCGTGAGAAGAGGTGCTTAATTGTGAACCACAACCTCCATACTCACCTAGAATGTCTCGGATGTTTGGTCACACTAGTTTGTTTAGGATTTCAGATACAGTGGAACCCCATCTTATGGCCACTTTGTTAATACAACCACCCTGCTATTATGGTCACATTTGTTTGGCCTGGAAAAGCAGCCGTACATAGTCTCCCTTGATGCAGCCTACCTTTAATACAGCCAATGACCAAATTTTATGATCCCAAACAGCAAGATTCTTTGTAATTCTACCCCATTAAAATGGTCATTTGTATTTACCAAAACTGTAACAAAATCAAAATAATCTGATTCGTATTACAAAAGAACTTTTCATTATTAAAGTAACTTGCTTCTTTTCTTCCCTCTTGCTTTTTAGTTAATTTTAAACTCAGACTTCCATCTGATTGGTGAGTGGACCTCACAGAGGGAATATTATCAGTATCAAGTAGGCTTTTGTGAAACTTAACATATTTCTCTTTTCCTGTAAATCCGTAAAGTCAAGGGACTTTCATGCCATATCCACCACCTTGGTTTATAACTTTTCCAATAATCCTCACATATGCTATACATCCTGTTTGTTTTAGAAGACGAGAAACAATCCCTGTCCCTTGCTTTATGCTTACTAGTGTCCATGGGATATGGCCAACTACCTTTCCATTGTTCACAATTGCAACCTCATTCATGCCTTGCTTGTTTTTTGTCTCCTGCTGCAACTTCATGACTTCCCCAATCTCGAGTTTGCAGATGTCTATTAAAGAGAACAGTTGCTTGGGATGCTATCATTAATTTTTACCCCTTAAACTCAAAAATCTCACCTTTCCTCGTTAATATGGCCACCCTGTTATTGCGGCCAATTGTTGGTGGCCTCTTGGTGGCAATACTAATGGGGTTCCACTGTACATCTTTATATGTAATATTTAAATAAAGTATATATTTATGTCTTAACAAAGATCTTTTAATTATACACAGATTGAAGCAGCATTAACTCATATATGAAGAAAACATGAATAAAACAACTGTAGAGCTACCAAAAAATTGTAACAAAGCATGTCGAGGACATTGATTACAGTGAATGTTCTAAATCTTCCAGTTGCCTTCAGTTGTTTATGAATATAAAAGTGAAAGTGATGAAGGGAACTCAAATACAAATGTATAACTACGCAAATGCAATGGTCCTGAATGACTAAATAATGTATAACACATGTTTTGTTTACTTAACAAACATAAATAGAATATCTAGTAGCTTGATTCAGTCCCTTGGTCAGTTGAGGAGCTCATTTTTCTGCTCTTGTGCCATTGGCTCATTTCAGGACCTGGTGAAAATCCTGTTCCAAGCCCAAAAAATTAAAGATGGTAACATTAAAAAGAAGAAATTTGATTATGGAGCTTACACAAATGAAAGGTTGTTGAAAGGGCCAACTACAAAAAATGATTGAAGATCTCTCAAACATTGTGTAGATAGCAAGAGTACATGGATATAAGAACCAAAAAAATCACTTCCCGTACTGTAATAACAGGGTTTTGAGCTTTGGTTGCACATACTATTGAGCCCTTGTCAAGGGCAGCATTGGGGCATAACCCAGGTAATCGCTGATTACCAATTTTTTTCAAACTTTCTTTTCGAAAAAGATCTTTTCATTTTCACAAAATGATAGAAAAGAGGACATTTTCAATGCTTTGAACCTTTGTTGACTCACAATCACGTGGCAGAGCCTTCAAGGTGTCCTCTTTATATTGACTCACAGATAACCAATAATTAGCTGTTTATCTTCCTGCATACATCATCTTTGTCGAGTATAATACTATAAAAGCCGGGAGTTTCGACACTAAAATATTTGTGAACAATCTGAGCATTTGGTTACTTCTTCTAAGTTTGAACACATTGAGTTCCCAAAAAAAACATGACTTGGTTGAAAAAAATTGGCAAGACTCTTTACTCTCTTGAGAAAGTCACTGCCAAATTTAAGATCTGTACCTTGCATAATTCATTCACAATGACACTCCAAATATCAGATTTTTTAAAAAATGGAAAATGTGTGCAAATAATGCCGAAAATACAAATGTTTAAATGCACATAACTTTTGAACTGGTTGTCATAGCAAAAATAAAATTACATCAATGTGTTCACAATAATAAGATGCATAAGATGATGAGAAAAAGAGGATGGCAAAAAATGTTTTACTGCTTGTCCTGTCAAGTGATGGGTGACATTTCAAAGCTAAGTAGTTATTTTACTAATTTTCAGAAATTACTTCATATCAACATATTCATAACTTTCTATCAAATGTTCATATAAGGGTAAAAATAAACTGAAATGTACCAAATAAATTTGTATTGACAGCATTAATTAGGTCCGAGACTCATAAACATTTGTGGCATAGCTTTAAAACAACATCATAGTAAAAAAGTGTGATGTATGGTTATTTGGCATACACATGAGAAAAATCTCTTCGGTCAAGGTAACCAAGTTTGCCAGCGATTACCTTGCCCTTTTGCCAGCTCGAACTGTTAAGCCGTTGAGGCCAGACACAAAGCTGCTGCAATGAAGTGGAGCTGCTAGCATATGGCCTGATTACCTATTTTCTCTTGCTCAAAGCCGCTTCTGTCCCTGGCTATTCCAACATACTCAATATTTTCCTACATTCCATAACCATTGTATACCATGACCTAACAATCTTGGAATGTTAAATTAATATATACTAAATAAAAGGCTGATTTACAACTTTATGATCTCGTTGGTGAAGCAGTTAGCATGTGCAAAATTGGATTCAAAGTCCTTGAATATAAGGATCATGGTCAAATCCATATCAGGATGTGTCATACGAATATGTAACCAGTACAAGGAGCATTGACACTTAGACCACATTGGCTATTTAGTGAACTTGTAGTGATGGAATCAACGACAATGTTAAACAATGTCTCAGTGCCATTGACAGTGTCCAGATCATTTTTCTGCAAAGCAGTTCTCATGGATTTGGAACTTGTATCTATGGCCAGGGTGGTAAGCATATAGGAGTATACAGCTGTATACAATGTTGGGCCATTCCTTTGGCACTATCAACCAAAAAAAACACAAGGATTCTTCTACATAGTCATACTTTGATATCGTTGAGATTAAGAGAGGTTTTAGAGGAGCATGGAGCTATACCACGTTACTATATTTCTACGAATGATTAAGTTGTAAGCAATTTCAAAAGAACCTAAGTTGATTGCGACCACCAAGGCCTGGGTCTCACATGTTCACCCAGTTCAAGCCTGGGTCTCACATGTGCAGATCTGACGCCACTCTTTCTGGCCATACCCCGACCTCTTAGTCATTTAACAACGATCGTACGCTCAAGCCCTTGGATGTCTGTCCATTGGCGTGAACGCTTAAACGCTTTGCACCTTAAATTTACACTGATTAATTTGGCATGAAAGGCGTCAAATTTCCCATCACAAGTGCCTGGTTCGAAGCTCCGGTGATCACAACAACTTGTTGATTTGACAAGACCCCTATTGTCTACTTATATCGCCACTCGGAAAAACTGGCAAGACTTTTCAAATTCTTAAATTGTCTGCAAGAAATTTAAAAAAAACATGAAAACGGTTCTAGGCCCTATCATATTGTCCTTCAAAGAAGAAATATTTATATAACATGCACTGCATGTCAAAATTCATAACTCCATAGCAAACACATGCACCACATTACGTCTACTGCAAATCCGCGATGCCTCCAATGTTGCTGGCCATTTGTGCACTGATGCAAACTTCAGACGCTAGACACTAACTTCTGCAATTAATAAAAGAACGGTGCAAGAACTTTTGACCACAACAGTTACTTATCCTTTCTAAAATACTTAGGAAATGTGATCACTTTGCGTGCAAGTAATCAGTAGGCTTACCCGTTGTATTATTGCTTGTCTTACTGTTTTCTACTCGCGCAAACGATTCTTCTCCCGAAGATCCAAACTTGTCAAGAAGAGAATGAATATCATGATCGGTCACCTTTTGATCCATTCTTTCACTGTGTAATGCACTGACAAACGTTTGTTCTTGAAAAGACTTCCTCGTCGTGTCCCTTCCCTAGTGCTTTCAATTTTACACCATTACTCGATCGTCCCTTTATAGCTGGCCTGGGTGATTATCAAAATACCCTGTTGATGATGGTAGAGGTTATAACGCGGATAGGCTTCGGGAATAACCTTAACATTCGACGCTATAGAAACAGCTCATTTAAAGTTGCCTCATTTCAAACCAAAGAGCGCATTTTAGAAAATGTATTTGAGAACTGAGAGAAATTGCTGCCACAATAACAACTGTAAGTATTTTCGTGCCATTCTTAGAAAAGGATTGATTTAAGGCAAGGTGATGTTGATAGCCATCGTGAACTGCGGATCCCTGTAGATAGTCTCACTTTTACAAACGCATTTGTAAACGAGGCCCGAGAGGAGTAGGATTAGTGGGATGTTGTCGATTGTGACTGATGTCAACGAACTCAGTAATTAACCCCTGGACAGCGAAAACACGACATATATGATTTTTTAGCAGATGTCGAAGACGATTGCGTCAAAGATCAATTGAAAAATAAATCTTCGTCTCCCTATCCCATTTTAGTATGTGTGAAATGATGCAATCATTAAATTATGACCACTAGAATTCACCTCAGAGGCTTCGCGTCAGGGAAGGCCAGGGGGCAAGTGCACCCCCTCGTTGAGAGGTTGGACGTGTCGGAAAATTTCGAACACAGTCTTCTTTTTCATCCTTTTAAAGGAATTTTGTAGTTGTATCTGACGTTTTACTTCATTCTATCTGTGTCAACTACTTTCCTTAAGCTTTCATATTTACAGTGCTGCATAAGCAACTGTGCCAAAATGCCACAAAAATGCAATACTATCATTTTGATAAGTTCAATAAAAGGAAATATAAGTTTGAGCAGTGCAGTAGGGCAATCGTAGAATGAAGGGTCTGTAATGAAAGGGGAGAACAAAGAAATAAAATTGCTGTTTTAAGAAGAGAATTCACAATGCCTTTACATTTGGCCATTTGATCAGGTTTGCAAACAAGTCATTATGAGGCCTTATGGTTTATCTATCGAGATAAACTAATTGTTTGGCATTCGAAAGACACAGTACAGTTTGTGTTCTCAATCACAAGAGCGAAAGTATGTACAAGTAAAAGAGAAGCAAAAATTAGCCAGTGTTATACCAATGCATAGACTCCAAATGTTCCCGATGACAACATGTTGCTCACAGCAAAATGTCTTCTTTGTAAAAGATAACATATTATTCAATTGTTTTATTCACACTCTGGAAGACTGACAGCCTGTAGCTCATAGCAATGAACCTGTCAATGATGTCAAGGTCTAGAAGATAAACTTACCTTATTCCAGACCAATTAGATTTACAAACCGTAAGCAAAGCTCAAGCTAGTAAAAACAAGTTACGTTCTAAAATGGGATGACGTAGGCGTACATCCTTGCTTCTGTTGAATGCTGAGAAGAATTTGATTTTGAAGTTAAAGTGGACTATCAAAACACAATAGACACCACCTTGCAAAAGAGTTAAATTACTAGGATTAAATAGAAGTAATATAGTAAAATTACTTCAAAGAATTTGCAATATATTTTGTTAGACACACTCTATACAGTGGGCTGAGTTCTTTGTAGAGAATGGCCTATGTATAGTTAAAGCATTAATTCAGTTTAATTCATCGTTTTATGCCCCACCCTTTTACACCTCAAGTAGCATATGTTGTTTCTAATGCGCTCTACAATCCAACTTGAGTCAAAAAGGTTTGTCGGAAACTTCTTTTTAGTGTAACCCCTGAGACAAGAGGCCCATGACACCTCAGACTCACCTCGAGAAACAACATCCCCGTATCTCAGTTTTCACAGCATTTGCAGTTAGTTGGTTAAGCCCCAGCCCTGGACGTACGTTTTGCTTCTCAGAAATACAACAATTTCAAGACAAGTCATATGAACACAATTTAAAGGTCACAAAACACATTTATATAAACACATTGGTGACCCCAGTAAAGAACACGCAGTAAAAAAAAAATTTGACAAAGTCCGTACTTCCCCCTAACGGAATAAAGGAGGGAAAATGTACACTCAATCAAGCAGCCCGATGTACATCTCACCATGTCAGCTACGACACACACTGACACAAAGTTGGCCTCAACGTCGCAACTCATCAAGACAAGTCATAGGAACTCACCTTAATGGTCACAAAACAGTCACATACGTACTTCTGTGCTGGTTGTAAACAGGAAGAACAAATATGACCTAAACAGATATCAAAACATGCAAAACTAGCGACAGATACTTATTTTGTATCACGTCATACATTTACTAAACAAAATATCCTTCTAGAGTGAGCTGCTTATTTACAAGGTAAAGAAAAGCAAATAATGAGAAAATAACGTAATTCTGTTCAGTACTTTTCTTTTTAATGAACTATCTGTTAATATTGACTTAGTGAAGAGCTCTGCTTTCATTAAACTTTTAGCTATTGCAGTATTTGTAGAAAAGGTAACGAAGAAGTGTAAGTTTCCCTCATAGCTTTTACTGTGAGGAAGTTAAATCTCTTCGCTTTCGTTGTGCCAAATACCTATTGTGGTTTGTTCGAAAGCTATATCAGTGCATTCAACCGAGTCGTTTTGGTTGGCATTTTAGATTAAAAATAGATTTTCCGACTATAAGCGCTTCAATTTTGCTGACAAAGTGTACTTGATCAAAGGTATTCAATTTGTATCGTGGTGGGGGTTCTGGCCCGGCTGAAAGGGCTTGCGAGTTTATACAAACCAGGGGATTCTTTGAGACGATTTCATGGTATGCTTCATAAAATGGACATGAGGGAGTTTATAAAATGCGGAATAGACCAGATTAAGCAGAAATAAGACAGCAACAGGCCATGAAACAATATATAAAAGCAAGTTTCCTAAGAAATAGGTCAAATTAAGCAGCCTTAAGTAAAAATTCACAACTGTAAAATACAACCCTGGAACGACAGGTATAAAGAAATATTATGGTGCTTATTCACACATCATATCATAGAAAGTGAGTAAAAATAAGCCCTAAAGCAACGTCTATTGATAAAACACATTAAGTGCATTTGGAAAATAATAAGGTAACAGAAGCTGCCTAGGAGAACAATGTACATATTTGAATGATTTAGAATGACAAAGAATGATTTTGATGCATTTTCTGCGCCAAATAGGCATTTTCTAACCTTTTCCTAGTCAGTTCTGGGATCTTTCGTTTTCTAGAGACACGTAAATTGAGAAAATCAAAATTGCAAGGTAGATCATGATGAGAATTGTGATCATTTGATGCATGACACCTTCTATCACACCTCTAAAATACACCATATGCATTAACTAAGACATTAAAAAGTTCTAAATTATCTCAATTTGGCCAGAACACCCATTACATCACAACCTATCTTATGCGCAAGGTCGTCTGTCATAACACTGGAGACCATCACAAAACAATCACAGGGTAAAATAACTTCTATACATTTTCGGAAACTTTACCGTTTAGGCTGTTAAGTTAAATTATATTTCATTAGTTCAGCCAAACCTGAACTTGAAAAGTTGCTATCTAAAATACTGAATCCTGCTTTTGATGTGTACTCTAGTAATTTTTTTAACAGATTCCTGTAGATATTTCGGTCCATGTTCTATCCTTAGTGAAAGAAATAAGGTCAATAAAATAACCTAAATACGGTTATAGAAGGGAAAAAGGCTTTGAATCATGTATCTTTGTAATAATTGTTTTTGTCAATGTCAGAGAAAATTAAGCACAAATTCAATTTGTTGCGGCCTGTAAAAAGATTCGTAATGTTCCCTTCAACTCGAGCAAATTCTGAAGTAAGATGAATTTCTGTACATATTGTAAATAAATTTTGAATCGAAAATATTTTGAAAAAGAAATTCCAATAGCATCAATAAAAGAGATAGCCAACCTTAAGTGTTAGTATAAAAATAAAGTGCTTTGATTAGTGTGAGTAATATTAAGCCGCAATGTAACTAACGGGTTAAAATAGTGACAACCTATGCTTAGTGTGAACAGAAACAGAAGATCAGATATATTGCTGTTGTGTATTACTTGGTAAATGAACGCAGTGTTGTGTTGCCTATAATCTTACATTCATTGTGTTGCTTATAAGCTCACAATTAGCAAGTCAACATTCAATAGTCATCTTAAATGACATTTACTTGAACTTCTACATAGACAAGAATATACAGAATCGTATAAAATGTTTGCGATAACTACACATTATCATACGCATATTGAATAGTTCTTGCTGTTTTCAAAAGCAAAATAACAAAAACGGAACATAAATACCAACATATAACGAGTCAAAATCGCATAATAAATTTATTATAAACAAAGTGAAAGGGAAGGAAAAATAACGCAAAGAGAACTGAAATGATCTCTTGAGAGTAAAATTTGGATTCAAAAGATGTTTGTTAGGATTAGGATTTAGCCTGGTAATATGAAAAGCTTCTTTAATTTTGAGCTTACAGTCAGGGGGCGGAGTCAAAGATGGCAAAGCATATACATTGTTGACAAAAGTGAAACAAATTTGATAACAACTGTCTACTGGAAAGATACTTTTACTGGCCTACATTTGGTTGGATTCATTTTGTTCAAAAATGGAAATATCAACCTCACCAGAACATTTGTTATAAATTAAAATATATCGTCCTTGAAATCGTCTAGCAAGAGTATGCTGTTTCCACTATTTTTCAAGAAAAGGTAACTGATTTTGCGGCCGAAAAATGTTAAGTCTTCAAAGATGTCGTGTTTACTTCTTCGGTCAGGCAATGTTTGAACCTGGATGGAAACACTGATGAAAAAGGTTGTAGTAAAATTTTTCTCTGCTGTCAATCCCAGAATTGTTTTAACGGCTAGGAAGATCTTGCCATCCATTCATTAGAAATTTCTAGCTGCCTCACATAAATGCTTAGCTTTATTTGAGTTTCTGTGATGATTGCAAGCTGGTACACGGGTTGCACTTTTTAAAGATATCGTGAAGGGATTAAAAACACACAAGGCTAAAATGACTGCCAAAACATGGAGATCTGCCATAGGCCCATATTAACTAGAAAATCCAGAATATGCCAAAATGTATAAGGGCGAAAATCTTCGGATAACTGTTATAGCTACAATGTTGGATATAAATATTGGAACTCATCTGAAGCTCAATAAATGTTCAAATTTTACCCCCTACCTTCCCCTAAAAGTCGATAAAAGATCAAATTTTAACCCCGACACCCTAAGCAATGTTGTATATGAACGGTGCTAGGATTCTGAAACAACAACATTGAATTTGGGGCGAGAGGAGCAGGTATATTAAGAAAATAAGTGGACATAAGTTTAGTTCCAATATATTTTGTCCAACATTGTAGATTTAGAGAAAATAATGATTTTCCTAAACAAGGACACCCAGTGAGTAGTTGCTGCTCCATGGGGCACAGGACAACCGAGTAACATTTACCTGTAAACCAATCTACAGCTTTATTTCTTTGCAAAAATGGCTTCTAAAACTGCTTTTCTAGATGAATGCTGTTCCCACATCGTTAACTGCAGACGTTCTTTAAGTGCTCAATTGGTTTCAAATTGTTACTTCATCTTTTAGTCATTCTTGATTTTCAAAATCCAATAAAGATCTTATCAGCTAATAGCTTTGGCTACCTCATCAAGAAAATTTCCCATATTCGAAACTTCTAGAAAGAGCTAGAAGGTGTCTTTATCTCAAAAGTCTGCACAATTCCTATACTTTTATGATCACTAGTAACCTTGCTTGGGTTGCCTTGTTTGTGACTCCTTGGCGTGTCTTTATTTCCTGTAAAATCTTTCTTGACATGACACAAGGAAGGCAGAGCGGTATAATACCACCAGCTCTCTTCAACCTGTATAGTGAAGAGCTGTTAATCGAACCATTGCAAGACTATTCAAGTGTGCATGGCCGTAACATTAGAAATACCAGGTCTGCAGATGGCATCATGCTACTGATAAATGATGAGGAAAGCCTTCTAAGAATGATCAACTGACATGTAAAGCGTACAGAATGGAACGAAACATAAAGAAACAAAAGTAATGTCCATTACAAAGAACCAAGAAAACAAAGCACTAAACATCATGGCGGAAGGAAAATGACTTGAACAAGTAAATGCATATAAGTATTTAGGAAGCTGCGTTACTACAGATGGGAATAAGTTGGAAGAAGTGAAAAGAAGAATAGGTATGGTTAAGACAAAGTTCTGGGAACATAAAGAGCTATTGCACAGAAACATTAGTCTACTGTTGAAACTAAAATTACTGAGAGCATATATTCTCAGTCAACATGGGCCATAAGTAAGGATATATGAAACAGAATGAGAGCATTTAAAATGTGGTATTTTCGTCAAGTACTCAAAGTAAACTGGGCAGAAAGAATCACGAACAGAAATGTTATCAACAGGATGGGAACCAAAGCACAACTACTGAGGTCAATAATCAAGAGAAAAATGTAGTATGTTGGTCACATAATCAGTGGCAGTACAGGACAACTACCCTTTCTTGTGAAGACTTGACCAAGGAAGGCATAGGAGAACATGGTGTAACGACGTTCAAGGAGTGGTGCAGAGCAAGCAGCTATAACCACATGAAAGGAAAGGCCGAGAAAAGAAAGATGTGGGAAGCCATAGTTGTCAAGCCTCGTATTGAAGACGACACATGATAGATAGCAGTAGCGTATCCACCCTGTAAATATCATCATCGCAATTAAGTTTCTGTAAAGTTGTGTTTGATTATGTTTACCATATAATGAGTCGAAAGCTTTTTCTGAGCATCTTTTTGAGGGATTCCTCCCCCGTAGTCAAGCTAGGAAAAGGATCTCTCGAAAAGTATCTCAGAAAGAGCTTACTACTCATAACGTGATAAACTTTAACTATCCAATGCCTTCCACTGAGTCGACAAACGTCACTGTTTTCAAAACTTTAGCATCAAGTTGTTTACATTCATCACAGCTAGGCTTAAAATGGAGCGTCGCACAATTTGAAAAATGAAAATCTACAGGACGCCAATAGGCAATAGCACGATTGCAACCCTGCTACTGTACTCCACGCTCCGTAGAGTGGTCAGTATGTTCTAGTCCTCACTCACCTCCCAACTCTCACGTGTCGGCTCCACGTGCCACACCCTGGTAACCGCTTCAGCAAGCGGGCTAAGCCACGTGAGGGGAGTGATGTATCCAATACATCACAGGGCAGATGAACTGTTCACCAGTCAATAGCCAGGACGGAAGAGGCCATGTGCTGACCCAAAGGCCAAGTGGACTGACTTGAGGCGGCCCACATCTTAATCCATGGTTCCCGGCTGCCAGTACCAGCTTGAAGAGGAGGCAGGCGCCGCCAAGCGTTTCTAATGGATATGAAGGGTGCAAACAGAAATCTCAAGCCGGATCGGTCGAGGCCCAGATCAACAACGACCGCACTAACCATCAGAAGCCTCCAGGGTGGGAGTGATAAGTTGGCTACTGGAGTGCAACCACAACATTTCCTGAAGCAGCCGTCTCAACAAACAACGATCAGCACATGGAACGTTCGTACAATGAACGCCTGTGTGAAACAAGTCGAGCTTGAATATGTGCTGGAAAGATATCGTTGGGACATTATCAGATTCTCGGAGGTCAGATGGACAGGAATTGGTGAACCACCACTGGCAATGGGCACAAGATGTGGTACAGTGGCCATGACACCCAACACAGAGAAGGATTGGCCTTTATCGTAAGGAAAGAGATCTCTGGTGCTGTCATCAGCTGTACTCCTGTGTCGAGCAGACTCATCTACTCGCCTCATGAATGTGACAATCATCCAAGCATATCCTCGTTCCACAATGCTTTAGATCAATAATAAATAAGGCAAAGATCAGAACCTACCCTGGAGCTGACATTGGGAGTGACCATGATTTGGTCCAATGTAACCTCAAGCTTAAACTCCAGCAGAAGCGTTCTCCGAAAAGTACTCGGATAAGATTCGACCTCGAGAAACTCCAGAATCCAAGAATGCTTCAAAGGTACAATAGAACAATCGCAATCTGAATTTTGTGTCTCTCCAACTCTGTCAATTTCTAGTGAAAAAGCCTTCCCTTTTTTGGTCATTTAAGGCTTTACAACTAGTACTAAATTAATCGTTTTCATGCAGTGTAAATATACTTTTTATGCATCAAAACCACTTTATATATGCTTCCAAGGCACAACACAGTAATCTCAAGCTTATTCGTGTGTCTCTTAAAATTTGTCAATTTTTGATAATAAGGCCTTACTATAGCCTTGCCTTTTTTGGTCATTTCAGTGTCTGCAACTGAAATCAAGTAATTTGTTTTTCTACCGTGTAAATGAACTCTTTATTCAGTGAAACCACTCTCTACATGCTTCCAAGGCACAACAGAGCATTATCAGGCTCAATTTTGCGTCTCTCCAACTTTGCCAATTTTTGGAAAAAAAGCTTCACTAATGCCTTGCCTATTTCAGTCATTTAAGGCTTTGCAACTGATATCAAATTATTCGTTTTCCTCCAGTGTAAATATACTTTTTAAGCAGCGAAAACACTATTTACATGCTTCTAATGCACAACAGAGCAATTTCAAGCATATTTTGGTGTCTCTCTAATTTTGTCAATTTTTAGTAAAAAGACTTACTATAGCCTTACCATTTCTGGTCACTTAAAGCTCTACCACTTATATTAAGTTATTTGGTTTTCTGCAGTATAAATGTATTTTTTATGCACCAAAAACACATTATACATGCTTCCATGGCACAACAGAGCAACTTCAAGCTCATTTTTGTGGATCTCCTATTTTGTCAATTTTAGATAATAAAGCCTTAATCAAGTTTCCACTTTTTTGGTCATTTAAGGCTGTACCACTGATATCAAATTATTCATTTTTGTACAGACAAAACGTACTTTTTATGCAACAA